>JACXGM010029213.1:0-13751 GCA_016801145.1 Umbra pygmaea
ATTTTCTTATAACTACTGTAGAATGGTGACATTTGCTACAATCCTGAGTGTCTAACCTTTCTGTGGATATATAACATGTATATATAACCTAGTAATAGGAATTGTGTACTGTGATTGTTTGGACTTGTGAACCAGTTTTTGGGGGTGGTGGGGGGCAGAAATCTCCCGGCGGCGGGAGAGTGCTCCCTAAGTAGTTAAACAATGTTTTATTTTCTTGCTCATCTTTATCAAACGTGCAATACATTCCCACTGTACCCACTATGTTATGAAGGGATGGCATGTTTCAGAGAATACATCCAGCAAATGTGTTACTGAAGGGATGGCATATTTCATTCTGGTACCTCCAGCAAATGTGTTACTCTGCTTTGTAAACCCTGATCTGCAAGTGGAAATCCTCCCATGTCATGCATCTGGACCAGCAGTGATTCATACAGTGTCCTGTAGTCCTCCAGTGTTCACCAATAACCTGCCCTTCTAAGCCATAAGAGACAGGATTCCTTCTGACATCTGGAGTAGAGCAAGTGAATATGGGCTACATAACATTTACTACTAGCACATTGTCAACATGAAATCACAGACAGACTAAGACCACATATGGAGCCAGGTTTCCTACAGGAAGACCAGTGTCCTGGTAGTGAAAGTATGTGGATTGGATGGAACTTACATGTAGCAGTTTTTCTCATTGAAGAAACATGTATGAATGCATACAGTTTCTTTATAGACTTTAACCTATGATAATGTTTCCAAAGAGGATGCAGTTTATCTGTGCACAGTGATTAATGACATATTCCAAATGTTCACTTCACAGAATAGGAACATGCTAAAATGTCCCGAGAGGTTTGAATTAACTTGTGTTCAGCTCTGCCCTCTCTACTTTACTACACTCCCAGTGGAGACAACAGCTTATGGTCTGTCTTGATGTAGTTATTAAAACATCTTTGCTTAGACCATCAGCCACATCTCCTTTATGGCTTTGGAAATGTTTTCACATCAGTGATAAATAAAAGTCCTTGTTCAATTTGCAGAGTGACAAAGTGTGATGTTTTATGGTTTAGTCTTTAACAAATCCATACTTTTCTTCATGAAATCAGCCCTAAATCGCATTAAATACGTTCTGAGGGAACTATTTTGTAAAACTGAAATATGTCAAATATGAACGTATGAGAGGGTCAATTACGTTTGTAGGGAACTAAATTGAACACTCGAATAACGTTCAATATGAACATTAGTAGATCATGACGTAGCATGTAAATAGCATAGTTTTTGCTAGCGCGGAGGTCGGGGATGGTGGTTGGGCGTATAAATCCGCGACTAGCATGCCAGTGTCTGCGAGTTCAAATCCAGACTGGCACTTTGTGTGTTTTGTTCTACAATTGCGTGCGTCATGCAGACACGCGATTGTCGGTTTTTGTAATGTTAACCCTAACCTTAATTCTAACCTTAACCTCAGTAACGTCATATCTAACCTTAACCGTTAGTAACCTCATGTCTAACCTTAACCATTAGTATCCTCCTACCTAACCTTAACTGTGAATGTTGCAATATAATTTCGAACGCTATGGAATGTATGGAATGTTCTCGCATAAATCCGCTAAACGAAATGTACCGGAGCAACGTAATTCAAGTACAAATATAGCCTAATAACAAAAGGTGCAGGTGAAACGTAAAAACACCCTAAATAGGTTGGCATAGAACGTAATTTAGGTTTTCAAAATAGTTTCCTGAGAACGTAATTTGGGAGAAATTCTGAGATTTACGGTTGCATGAAATAGTTCTTACATGCTTAAAAGGGAACAATGACAAATATCTATAATGTATCTATGTACCTTAATTGCTTGCAGTAATTATTTGACAGCCTTGCTCATCAGGCAGCTCTCTCACTCAGCGCTAGAAATATGTTTATGAGGTAAAAAGTATTTTAATGAAAAGTGTACAGTATGTTCTTTCACAAAAAAATCATGAAATCCAATAGCTTTTGGTACATAACATATAATGTAAATTTTTTAAACTCATCAAAAAAAGAATGTCCTCACACTTTCGACTGCTGTCATTTTCAGCAAACGTAATATGCGAAAATATTTGTATGCACATATTGAGTTTCAAAAAGTAAGACATAAACTGAAGTTGTAAAAATGTGAGAGGTCAAAATTAACAGTCAGTATCTGCTGTGGCCACCAGCTCATTACGTACTGCAGTGCATCTCCTCTTCATGGACCACCATGAAGATGTTAGCCCACTGTTTCACCATGACACCTGCAAGTTCCCCGACATTTCTGGGGGGAATGGCCCTAGCCCTCACCCTCTGACTAGTGAAGAGCATTTTTTTGCCAGTCCTGTCTGGTACAGCGAAAGTGGGTTTGTGCCCATAGGGCAACATTGTTTCTGGTGATGTCTGGTGCGGCCTTGCGTTACAACAGGCCTACAAGCAATCAGTCCAGCCTCTCTCAGGCTACTGTGGACCGTCTGTAATTGATGGAGGGATTGTGCATTCCTGGCAGTTGTTGTTACCATCCTGTACCTGTGCCCGCATGTGTGAAGTTCCAGTGTACCAATTCTGTGCAGTTGTTGTTACACGTGGTCTGCAACTACGAGGATGATCAGCTGTTGTTCCTGTCTCCCTGTAGTGCTGTCTTAGGTGTCTCACAGTTTGGACATTGCAATTTATTGCCCTGGCCAACTCTGCAGTCCGCATGCTTCCTTACAGCATGCCTAAGACATGATAACACGGATGAGCAGGGACCCTTGGCATGTTTCTTCTGGTGTTTTTCAGAGTTTATAGAAATGTCTCTTTAGTTTCCTCAGTTTTCATAACTGTGACCTTAATTGCCCACCATCTGTAAGCTATTGGTGTCTTAACGACCATTCCACATGTGCATGTTAATACATTTCTTTAGGGTCATTGAACAAGCATGGAACACATTGTTTAAACCCTTTACAAAGAAGATCTATTTTCACGGTGATGCTGAGTGTGTCGTTGATGTAGACAGATGTAGGGAGTAGTGTTTTTAGATTTATTCAGAACAGTTGACAATGAGGAACACCAACATAGTTTACTAAAGATGCCGACAAACATGTTAATTGGAGCTGCACAACAAATATATATTGATTACTATCAGTGGTTATATTGGGCTGGAGCTCTCCGGGGCTCAGCTCCGGCACATAAGCCTGCTCGGGTGTGCCTGCTTGCAGTCAGTTGCCTACTGGAAACAGAAGCGTCATGCACCTATGTCTTATGAGGGGGCACAGTGTGCACAACACACGCAAACATGAGCCCACAAATACAGGTATTAAAAAGAAAATCCACTTGGATAAAAAATCTGAGGGGGCACTCATTTTCAATGGGCATGACGCCTCTGACTGGAAATATGTCACATAAAATTTGATGACAGTGATGCTTTTGAAAACATGATATGTCTGACAATAAATGAAAGATGTTTTAAACGGCATGTCTATTTTGTCTCGGCGGAGCTGAGATGGGAACAATTGGAACGCGGCCGTATTCTTTCTCAGCTGCTTAATCTCGTTGTCAGTAGACCATCGCGCACCACTCTTGCATTGCATATCAAGGTTTTATGCTACGTTCAGACCACAATCTATGGTTCAGACCGAACACTAATTGAACGTGAAATTTGCTTCTATCGCACAAGACGCTTGAACAATTGGAATCCGCTGGCTTGTCCAAAGGGAATAGGACGCGTGAATAAAGTGGGTGTTTACCCGCGTTCGAGGCTGTTGGGAGGCACCTGCTCAGCGGCTGCGCCAGGCATTTTCCCCCAATGAGACAAACAAATCATCATACTCCTAAAACTATGAATAAGGGACAGCACATTTAATTTGTTAATATTGCTCTAACACATTGTGTCAAATGTTCAGCATTGTAAATAGTCCAAATCATGTAAGACTTGATTTCTCCATTTCTTTGCACAAAACTCTCCAGAAAAAGCCATTTAATAGTTTATTTTTCAAAAACATTTCTTTCAAAAAAATTTTTTTCAAAAATGCACTGAACCCAATTTAACCCCTGATTACTATGCTCTAACGCAGAATAGACACGGTAGCTAATATACAGAGTATATGCCTTGCTCAAAGTTTAGTGTACATTACTTACGACACTTAGTCATAAGTTATGTACACTAAACTGTAAGCCAGGTGTAAGCTCTGTATAATAGCTACCACATCTATGGCGTGTTAGAGCATAGTAAGCAATATATGTTTGTTGTGCAGCTCTAATTTACATGTTCATCATCATCTCCAGAAATCTATGTTGGTGTTCCTCATTGTTAAGTGTTCATTAAACTTCCAAGAACACTACTCCCTGTATCTGGCTCCATCTCTCCAACAACACACCATGCTCACCATGACAACAGTAAGATTATTTAACTTTCTACAAATTTTCTTTTTTGCTGAGTTTATTATAAAATTCCTTTCAGACATCTCTGCTAACAAGGATAAAATGCCAGGTTGTTGGCATAGATGTCAAAAAGGTACATTTGAAACAGCACAAATGACATTTTTCATTTAAAATGTATATGTTATATATTTAAAGCAGGGCTTCCCGTTTTTGGGGTTATTTTTGTTAAATAATATGTTCATGCAAACACTCAGACTTAGCACTCTCAATATTTAGACCATCCTCTCCCTAAGTGAGAGAACTGCCTGATGAGAGTTTAAAATAATTATTTCAAGTGATTTCGAAACATAAATTAAATATAGATATTTGTCAATGATTTCCATTAATTCACGACATCTATAGACTTACAGTTGAATGTTTACTTATGGATGGTATTTCAACAATGGACAAAATGTACTGTAAATATAAAAATCGAAGATAAGATACAGAAATATCACAATAATGTACCATAATCACATTGGTAGGAATAAACCTTGAATCAAAATAATTTTGCAATCTACAGGGAGCATCAGTACTGAGTAAATGTGTGGGAGACACTTGATTTCTTGTCTTTCAATGCGTTTCAATAAAAAATTTACAAACACATTTTACCCAATTAGAGATGTCATTGTGAAGAAACATCAGTATTCTACTGTACGTCAGTGTTTCAAATAGTGGTAGTGGTAATTGACGAAAGAAAGGGTAGCAGGTGCACTTCAGGGTATTCCCAAACCATAACTACCAAAGGTTCTCTTGAAATGGAAGTATACTGAAAATATAAAGATTAACTATGCCGGCTTGGTACAAATATTCAGAACCAGGCACTCTTGTGGATTTTACATGATTAAAAAACCTTTATTCAATGCATGGTATGTTTTGTACAACACTGTAATAAAAGGGGCAAAAAATACATTATTTGGAAAATTAGCTCTAACAAGATGTTTGATTGCTTTACCTTAAATTTGTAATGATGTGTTATTAATCAGTGCAGCAATTCACCAACTTGTGAACCACATCCAAATTCTATGTCATAAATAAGGGTCAGCAAGGTTGATGTGTTAGGTTATAAAGATTAATTACAAGTTGCATTTTAACATGATTTGCTGCATGGCTGAATATTATTTTAGTTTTATAGCGAGGCCTAATCAGGGTGTAGTGAGAGAAAGGCCAGATATACTGCCTGAATTAAAATGTTATCACTTTCCCTGTCAATTAGTCATGGGCAGTGGAATGCTCACTTTTATTGGTCTATATTTCAAAAGTATGATACAGTACTATAAAATATGATATACGGAACATATCCCAATGCAAAAAGAAAAAAGGGACAACTAGAGTTTTGATTGAGACTGGATTAAATTTACAATCAGTATAAACAGTTTTAGAATGTGTGTGAAATGACAGATTAAAATGGGTTTGCAGTGACCAGTGCTCCTGGGTTTTTGCCCGTACAGATCAAACACTGCCTGCCTTTCCCCTTCTGGAATCTGGCCAGATACCTCTGTACTATATCAGCTTAAAGCAAGATGAATTTCCATGCATTTTATTCCTTTAAAGGTCTGGAGGCTGATGCATGGCTGAAGTACATCCTTATAATGTAATGTCCTGGAATATGAAGTGATGGATGGCTACATGCAGAAGAGTGTGCATTAGCTGTTGTGCGGTGCAAGCTCAAATCCAATGATTAATAAAAAATGATGGGATGAGAAAAAAGAGTATTCACAGAGAAGCAGTTCCACAGAGTTACAGAACACATAGAGTTTCAGATCCATCTCTTAGACCATTTAAATGTTTACTTTGCTCTCTGTGCTACTGATGTAACACATGCCATTGCTTTTATAGCATGTTGATGTAATTGTCGTACAAATATTTTAATGTTATAATTACACTGCAATACACTTTATACACAATGCACATAAAAACAACAGGTTATTGCATAGCGGGGCAGCACTGCCCACAAGGTGCATTCAAAATCTTGATAGATTTAATTAATTAGTGAATCAATCTATTGAGCAGATGATGAGAGCACCTGCTCTGCTCCATAAATTGCAGTTATACATTAATAAGACACCACTTCAATGTCACAATGTTATTTCTTTTTTATTCCTTAGGCCAAATCAAGATAATCACACAATTTCAGATTTTACTGTGCATAACATAAATCTGTCATATATGCCGAACAAAATGAATGACCCAATCAACAGCCAAGGATACAACTGCATCCATTTTAGAACATAAAAATAAATTGATTAATTGAAACGTTTAAAGATATTTTATTAACATTTTGATTTGCAAAGACATACAAAAAAGTGAGGCAAAGGCTTTTACTTTAACATGCTATTCTCAGATGGCAGTATTCAGACTTAACGTTAGTGCAAGTACTGCAACTCATCAATGGGATCAATGTGAGTGTTCCTTACCAAAGAATGAGGTGTTTGATGAAAATCACCTTGAATGTCTACAGAGATAGAGCTTATTATTATAATTAACATAGCCTATTGAACTGTGCCCCATTTTGAGTTAAACTAATTTCTCTTCCCAGGGACACAACATTCTACCCCCTAGCTTCACCATTCATTAGCTTATTTTAACCATACCAAAACAGATGGGGAGACACAGACTGCAACACACTGCTCATGCAGCTGTGTGTATGTACACATGAAGTAATGAATAATCAAGAGCAAGCTTCCAACTGCCTCATATTAATAGATAGGTGTTCTAATTACAATCACACAACTGGCCTGGTTTCTAGTGCAACACCACCAGCACTTGTTTCTGCATACTATTAAAATGTTTTCAAAAGGGATTTTGCAAAGATGGGTAACAGTGAAAGAGTAAGTGAACATCTGTTGAAGACGCTACACACGGGATGTTTCAGAATATGTCTGAATAATTGCAGTGAATGCCTATTATATATATACAGTAATAGGAATGATCGGGATTCACAGTATTTTAGCAGTGTTGTGATTGGGTGTAATTACTCATCTATTGATTTCATCCTCTGGCCCAGATTTGTTGTTGAAATGGGAATACTGGTTTGATTAAATGGCTGGTATGGGTCGTTAGATCACTCAGTGGTTAAGGAGACAGACTTGTAGGTTGCAGGTTTGAGCAATTCACCCCAAGTTGTTCCAAGTTATGTAGGATATGAATAACTAAAATGTAAAAAGTACTGGTGGTCGTGAGTTCAAAATTATTTTATGTTCTTGTGTATCTTACACATTGGGGTCAAACCCTGTGTGAATCACCCTTAATGAGTTTAATTGCAACAACAACAAAAAACATGTGTATAGGATCATGAACCACTTTGCAGTGACATGAGGTTCTTACTCTCATTGAAAAAGAATGGTATCATTGTGTAATAAACATAAAGATATGTTAAATATATACAGTGGGGAGAACAAGTATTTGATACACTGCCAATTTTGCAGGTTTTCCTACTTACAAAGCATAAAGAGGTCTGTTATTTTTATCATAGGTACACTTCAACTGTGAGAGACAGAATCCAAAACATAAATTCAGAAAATTGTATTTTATGATTTTTAAATAATGAATTTGCATTTTGCTTGCAGATGTGTTTACTTTAGTTTGTTTTAATGGAATCAAATAGTACTCATTCTTTGTTTTGATGTAGTTCTCTGTACGTGCTACGTATGTACAGTATCTCACAATAGTAGATGGCTCAGTGGGTAGGGAGTCAGACTTGTAGTCAGAAGGTTGCCAGTTCGATTCCCGACTGAGCCAACTGTCGTTGTGTCCTTGGGCAAGACACTTTACCCTAATTGCTCCCAGGTCGTTGCTGTAAATAAGAAATTGTTCTTAGTCAACTTACCTGGTTAAATAAAGGTTAAATTAAATAGTGAGTACACCCCTCACATTTTTGTAAAAATTATATTATAGAAAAAAAATTGATGCTCTACATAAAGATGGCCAAGGCTATAAGAAGAATGCCATGACCCTGAAACTGAGCTTCAGCATAGAGGTCAAGACCATACAGTGGTTTAAACAGGACAAGTTCCACTCAGAACAGGCCTCACCATGGTCGACCAAAGAGGTTGAGTCCTCATGCTCAGCGTCATATCCAGAGGTTGTCTTTGGGAAATAGACGTATGAGTGCTTCCAGCTGCAGAGGTTGAAGGGGTTGGAGGTCAGCCTATCAGTGCTCAGACCATACGCCGCACACTGTATCACATTGGTCTGCGTGGCTGTCATCCCAGAAAGAAGCCTCTTCTAAAGATGATGCACAAGAAAACCCCAAAACAGTTTGCTGAAGACAAGCTTACTAATGACATTGATTACTGGAACCATGTCCTGTGGTCTGATGAGAACAAGAAAAACATATGTGGTTCAGATGGTGTCAAGCATGTTTGGTGGCAACCAGGTGAGGAGTACAAAGACAAGTGTGTCTTGCCAGTCAAGCATGGTGGTGGGAGTGTCAGGGTCTGGGCCTGCATGAGTGCTGTCAGCACTGGGGATCTACAGTTAATTGAGGGAACCATTAATGCCAACATGTACTATGTAATACTGAAGCAGAACATGATCCCCTCCCTTCAAAGACTGGGCCGCAGGGCAGCATTCCAACATGATAACAACTCCAAACACACCACCATGACAACCACTGAGGGTAGAAGCTGAGGGTAAAGGAGATGGACTGGCCAAGCATATCTCCGGACCTAAACCCTATTGAGCATCTATGAGGCATCCTCAAATGGAAGGTGGATGACCGCAAGGTCTCTTAACATCCACCAGCTTTGTGATGTCACCGTGGAGGAGTGGAAGAGGACTCCAGTGACAACCTGTGAAGCTCTGGTAAACTCCATGACCAAGAGGGTTAAGGGAATGTTGGAAGATAATGGTGGCCACACAAAATATTGACACTTTGGACCCAATTTATACATTTTTACCTAGGGGTGTACTCACATTTTTTGCCAGTGGTATAGACCTTAATGGCTGTATGTTGAGTTATTTGGAGGGGACAGCAAATTTACACTGTTATACATTATTTTACATTGTAGCAAAGTGTAATTTATTCAGTATTATCACATGAAAAGTTATAATTCCATATATACAAAAATGTGAAGGGTGTACACACTTTTGCGAGATACTGTATGTTATTTTGCATTATAAAACGGGTCTGGTGATATCTGCAATTTGATTGGCTAAAATTGCATTCCAAGGCTATGACAATTCCCTGATATCCGCACTGTAGAATGTTGCCTTTTCACTGAAGTGTAATCAAAAAGTATCACTACGCCCCCCTGAGGAGCTGAACAAAATAAAAAACATGGCGGACAATTCCTTTCGCTTCAAATCTCAACACCAACTTCCAAATAAGACCATCTAAAAAATAAAAACGATTTTAACATTCACTTACCACAAAAAGATTGTCACTGATGTAGACATGCTAACCAGCCACAGGTTTTAAGTAATCTAATCTTTTTTGTAATAAAGTGTGTTTTCGTGACGAAGCGATAGCTAGCTAGTGGCTGTCATGTCAATACCGGTCAATACACCGTTGGTTGGCTTGTTAGCCTAATGTCTGACCTACCACTCACATTACAAACACTGAGCTTTCCCCATTTCATGGGTTGGGTTTTTTATTTATCTAACCCTGGACGCCTTTCTTCATATTTAAAAATATCAAGAAATAGCCTTCAGTTGACACCTTTATTATAAAAAAAGAGGAGTTACGATAATTTCGCCGGTAGAACGGGTAGTCTAAGATAGGCTACTTCTCTATGAAAACAGTTATTTGAATAAGACTTACAAGTTTCCTGAAATTATTGTTCTGCCTGTTTTATATATTTTTTTCTGTAAATTGTTGAGGCATATATTGAGGCATATAGCCTACAATTGTTTTCCTACACGTTGATTGCAAATGAAATGATCTCTATCCCTCTGTCGTTGAAATCATCCTAATATTAATAACACATTTTATGTGTGCTATTACATTATTTGTAAAAATAGTGCGAATTAAATTAACTGCATTTTTCTGATGACGAACGCTATTATGTTCAAGTGCAATGCGACTGAAATGAATCCCGCAATTTGACAGTGGACGACTGTGTCAAGTGAACAGTTTATAGGCTAAAAGATTTAGGGATAAACACTGACGTTCTGTGCAAACCTTATAGTGGATGTCGCAATCAGTTAATTTTTCCAAGGTAATGTACAGAAAGGTGTTTAAACCACATACGCAAACAATTAATTAATTAGTAGAAATTAGTTTTCACATTTACCTGGAAGCTCTATGTATATATTTATGCAGGTTTTTAAAAAGTTTATAACAACATGCTTAATTAATTCATTTAGGCTTTTTCACGATTATGGCGATTGGTGCTGATTTTGCCCAAACTATGGCAATCTATTCAGGGGGCACTGGAAGTTATATTTATGATGTTTGAAAAAATCAATATCACCATCAGGTTGTACTTTGGAAAAGATGATATCCTATGGAATGGAACAGATATTACCCTCACAGTTTTTCTTTCGTAACTCATAAGATCCGAATTTAAAATTGACAGCAGAGAGAAATCTAGAAAGGATCGAATTTTTAGATTTTACCATTTATAAACACGTTGATATTTTGGAAACTACCATCTATTTCAAGCCGCAGAGTAGTATAACACTTTTACGCACAGACAGTTAATAATCCTTGACACCTCATAAAATATAGGCTACCAGTTGGTCAAATACTTAAGACTACAACGTAACTGCAGTGCAGCAATTAGTAAAATACTGGAACGAAAAATTAATAGTTTTATTAATTATAGCCTGTTAATGACAGCACCTGCATAATACATGGAAGTCCGTTCTCATAACATTTCGTTTCCAGACAAGATTGCACAATGTGGCTTTTGATGGTATATGTCCAGAAACAAAATTCAAAGAAACGCGCTTGCAATGTCGTCAGTACAGTAGCTATAGCAGGCTGATTGATGTTGACAGTAAGTATCACCTAAACATTTGAATAGCATAAAAAATGCATCACTAAAGCAAACTGGCTAACGAATGCCATTTCAATTAAATTAAACTGTACATAAGTGTTCAGACCTTGTTATACCTTGACCTTGTTACGATCTAAATGAGCAGTTTTATAGGAACTATACTTGATTTATGGCGTAGTAACATGGCAACAGTAAAAGGAGTGGTGGGGGGTACGTTAATGTTTCACGATAACTGCACGCCTCGTGACATTTTCTTTCGCTAAAAATACTAATTTGTACATTAATTTTCACAAATAAAATGTTGGCAACCGTTTTATAAGCGCATTAACACACTCCAGGCTGTGCGTTGCCAGGGAATAACCGCACACCTCGGCTTTCAGCCTCGTGGCTTTCTACACTGCTGAGGTGTGCGGTTATTCCCTGGCAACGCACAGTCTGTCGTGTGTTAATGCTTACTTAAAAGGTGTTCTGACAATATAATTTACACACTTAAAAAGCATATCAAAATGTTTACCACAATAAAAGAAGCTTACTTGTCAAAACAGAGTTTTCATCAAAGATGCAGAGGATTACAAAGTAAAGCCTAGCGAGCAGCCAGACAGGTGTTGGTTACCTTCACAATATCACTGCCTCAGTCCCTTCTGGTATAACATTCATATCCATATGCATGGAGTTTTCCCCTGCCATAACAACGCATGTTACCCCTCTGTATCTCCTGTCACAGAGATAGTGGTGGTTTTTCAACATGTTTACTAGGAGCATCTTGATATGCATCCTCCCTGGGCAGCACCTACTTGTGAGAATCAGAATATATGTATAGTACAAGTTATATATATATGTGGGATGGTCGAGGGCGTTCACATGCTGTCTTTCAAAGACATGTCGTTGAGCAGGAACTGACATTTTATTTTTGCCTAAGTAGAACTTGCCAAAGGTATTTGTTATACGCCATTCTTTATTTCACTTTCAAAAGAACAGAAATGTTGCTTTTTATTTATAACATATCACAGTAGCCCTTTAGTGTTCTGCTCAACATTTTGGTAGGGCACACATTGGCTTTTCGTACTGAGGAGATTAACGGGTTAAATAGACAAACAAATGAATATGGCAGGAAAAAATATTGGTACCCATTAACTAATTTACTGGGAAAGAGATTCCTGGACTGCTGAGACTTGACCTGTGGCCACGGGGCCAGGAGAGAATGTATCAGCAGCAATCCGGGCTGTACTTCTGGGCCTGGCAGTGTCTGTGTCAGCATTGGCCTGGGCGTAGGCTGCAGCCCCAGTGAAGAGTCATGTCCAAGGGTGTTGCCAGCGGAGTGCAGAGCTGGCAATGGCTGAAAGTGATGCAGAAAGGGCAGCTACGGATGGGGCTGTAGTGGCCATGGCAGTGAGGCACCGGTCTGCAGGGCCAGGTCCAGGAGCAACCCTAGCTGGTTTAACTACCCTGCTAGTGGGACCAGAATCTGGAGGGTCGCTAGCTCGCGGCCTAGCTAGTGGGACAGGTGGCTGAGGAGAAGCTGCTAACCAGCAAGGCTGCCTAGCTAACACCACAGAAGATGAGCTAGCCGCTAACCAGCTAGGCTGCCTGGCTAACAAGGCTAGTGGTAAGGGAACTGCTAACCGGCTAGGCCTGCCTGGCTAATAGGACTGGTGGTAAGGTAACTGCTTTCCAGCTTGGGGACCTAGCTAGCTGAAAAGACAGTGGATAATTTGCTAGCCAGTTAAGATTGTCCTTGGATGACCAAAGCCCCATGTCAAGTTCTCCCAGACCGGCCCTGTAGTTGCCTATCCTTGCCCAGTGCAATGATTTGTAGCCCCCAAAATCTGGATTGGAAAGCCAGGGGCGTCATGCCAAGTTTTTCTGCCGAACAACTCTGTGCCATACACCGGGTCATGGTAGTCAATGTGAGCTACCCCATGATGCAGGGGGTAACATGCACTGTTGTCTATGGAAGAATTAATTGGACTTTAATATTTGTAACCCACAGAAGACAATCTACAAATGTGTACAATGATGCGCAAATATTTCACTATCTGCAAATGTGTATTTTTACATTTGTGATGTGTAAAATCATATCCACAAAAATACAGGGTGATGTGTACAACACAAAACTGTTGTACACATTTGCAGATTACTTCCTGTGAATTTGTGGGTCATGTTACATTTGTAAGTTCCTTTTTACACATTTGTGGAATTTTGTCCAATGTGTACTGCAGCGATCTGTAAATAAACATATACACAAATATCTCACAATTTGCAAATACACACAATTAAATCTGTACAAATATATTTTTATTTCACATACAAATTGTGATTTACGCATTTGTGGATCCATTTCTACACACAAAACTGTTTTACACATTTGCAAATTACTTCCTGTGAATTTGTTGGTCACGTTAATTTTGTAAGTTCCT
>JACXGM010029214.1:0-13742 GCA_016801145.1 Umbra pygmaea
AGCACGTTATGTACAGCAATGTTTCACGTTAGTGCAGAAAGCCTTAGCTGATAGGAGGTGCTAGTGATGTTGGATGAGGAGGCAGACTATCCCAAATTCCCAATAATTGGAAATGTTATCATTTGAGTGCCCTACCCTCCAGTAATATTAATAATAGCAGACCCTAATGGTATGTTTTCATTCTAATTCTATGGTTAATATTGCCACTGAGTATAGTCAGTTTTAGGATTTCATAAGACTCTCAGACAAGAGATTGCAATTTTTTGTTTGTTGAATTACAAGCAATTGGAAAGGGCCCTAATAGAGTAGTCACTGTATCATTTAATATACAAGTATTTTATGTAAGTAATTTTATAAGTGTGCATATGTGTTTTTTGTGGGCTTATTGAGATGGTGGAATGCCCACTTCCCAAATGCTGTGCACCGCTGTGAAACGCTGTGTCCGTGCAGAAGAAGAAGAAGAAGTTTTATTTATATAGCGCCTTTCCATAGCTCAAGGCCGCTTTACATTATATACTACAAGACATTCAGACATACATTGAGAAGTGGTACTCATAAACATTTCTGAAGGTTGGCAGGTATGCTTATTATGTTTCCACAACAATGTTAGTGAGTAAATCTAATGAAATGGCTACCATCTTGGTGGAGTGTGATGTGTAAAATGAGAAAGGAAAGATTAAGTCATGATTGTAAAAATACACTAGCTATCTGTACATCGTTGCCAAAGGCAAACTAGTACAGAAGGCATCAATAAATTGTTGGGGAGGGTCATGCCTCTTTTCCCAATCATTTTGGAGGGTCATTGAAAAATGTATTGCTGGTGAAATGAGGGTCAAGTCTATTTTGACTAAAGATCCCAAAACTCCTCCAGTAGCCCCTTAGATAAATAAAGAACAGTCCCGAAATTACACACAACTGTCTATTTGACACACACAACTGTCTATTTGACACACACAACTGTCTATTTGACACACACAACTGTCTATTTGACACACACAACTGTCTATTTGACACACACAACTGTCTATTTGACACACACAACTGTCTAAATGACACACACAACTGTCTAAATGACACACACAACTGTCTAAATGACACACCTAACTGTCTAAATGACACACATAACTGTCTAAATGACACACATAACTGTCTAAATGACACACATAACTGTCTAAATGACACACATAACTGTCCAAATCAGGGGTGCCCACACTTTTTTGCATGATGATCTACTTTTAAAATTTTCAACTCAGTGAAATTTACCCACTTAAAACGAGTATATTTAAAAAAATACACTTAAAATGATTGTTGCTACTACTGCATACATCTCTATGTGGAATTCTTCATCTAATTAAGGCGAGAAATGTTATTAAATGTTGATTGTTGATATTCCATTAACACTGAACTCAAAACATCTACAACACAACAGATTACAGTAGCCAGTTTATGATGGTGTCACTCAACCGTAATGATACCTCTGTTGATGCCTTTGCTTTTAGGCTTGGGCGATTAAAAAGTTACTCTTGACCAGTTAATTGAGATTTCAGTTCTTTCACCTTTGTTCTTCTAAGTTCGCTTCTTACAGACACCCCTCACATGTGGGCTTCCGCAGGGCTCCTTCTTGGCCCCTTCTTTATTTTCCCCTTTATATGCTACCTCTGGGCTCCATCCTAAGGAAACATGGTGTTTCTTATCTTTTTTATGCAGATGATACCCACATTTACATCCCTATTAAGAGAAACAATCTTTCAGCGCTGAACTCTTCTGCTATGCTTAGAAGAGTTCAAAGCATGGTTGGCCCAAAATTTCCTCTTTCTAAATGAAGAGAAGACTGAGGTTATTGTTTTTGGCCCAAATGAAAATTCTCAGCACCTAAATCCTGAGCTAGATAGCTTATCAGCTTTTAAATCCACAAGAGTGCGGAACCTGGGCATACTTGTAGACCAATCTCTAAATCTTGATAAACACATTTCATCTGTAATCAGCGCTAGTTTCTACCAACTTCGTTTACTTTCTAAAATTAGAGGCTTTCTTACTGCTAAAACCCTAGAAATGGCTATTCAAGCTTTTATTACATGTCGGCTAGACTACTGCAATTCTCTATGTTGCGGTATATCAAGTCACCAAATCGCCCGTCTTCAGCTAGTCCAAAACGCTGCGGCCAGACTCATCCACAAATGTCGGAATTATGACCATATCACTCCGATTCTCAAATCGTTGCACTGGCTGCCAATTCGACAGAGAATAGATTTTAAAATTTGACTCCTTGTTTTTTAAATCTCTACATAACCTAGCCCCGGTCCATCTCTGAACTTGTCCATCCCTACACCCCATCCCGAAGCCTAAGATCTCTTGATCAGGCTTTGTTGGTAGTCCCTCGGGTTAGACTCAAGCGTAGATGTGAGCGTGCTTTTTCAGTGGAAGGCCCGCGTCTCTGGAACTCATGCCTCTACAGATTAGAACGGCCCCTACCTTGTCCATTTTTAAGTCTTTATTAAAAACAAACCTGTTCTCTTTAGCATACTAACCTACATCTCTGGCTGATTTTACATTTTTATTTTTAGCCCATGTTTTATACTGCTTCCATACTTGTGTTACTGTGTGTTGTGATATAGGTATTTTTTATTACTTTCTTTTTAGATTTATTACTTTTCTGTAAAGCACTTTGGTCAGCCTAGTGGCTGTTGTAAATGCGCTATATAAATAAAATGACCTTGACCTTGACACACATAACTGTCTAAATGACACACATAACTGTCTAAATCAGTGGTCCTCAAACCCTTCCATGGAGGGCCTTGTGCATGCTGGTTTTTGGTCTTCCCCTTCAATTCCCCTTCAAGGTAAAAGCAAAAACCTGCATACACTAGGCCCTCCATGGAAGGGTTTGAGGATCTCTGGTCTAAATGACACACAGAGACCCTTGCATCTCCCATCAGCTGGCTAAATTTCGCCTGTCTGTCACGGTTTACGTGGGTGATGTAATGGAGAGAGGAAGACTCAGGTGGCAGATGGAGAAAAATGCTGGTAGGTTTATTCAAGTATAGAGATCCAGGATATACCAGGCAGGTGCAGGGTACAACCTAGTCAAACGCCTATGAGTTACAAATATATAGCCTACGTGCTCTTTTTAGCGGCACAGGACGCTGGTGGCTAATTCTTAACAATGTTAATCCTGGCAATACGCACACTCTATGAATATCCTGAGTGACTAGCACAACTTCAGGAGGGGAAATACATATGTCATATAGCAAACACTTGGCAATAAACATCGAACTAGGTGACTTACTTTTCACAACTGGTATACTGAGTTCCTGGACAGGCTTCTGAAGAACCTGTAGCACGCACACACCGACAGTATACAATGATTGACACCTCTTCCCCAGTTTGGCTAGCTTATAAAGACACTAACTGCCTACTAACTACCTAGCCAGCCTAACGCAGCTGCATTCACTCAATCAATTACCAGCTTACTCTAAACTAACCTAGTAACTAACAGCCAAACTGAGGGAAAGATGTCATATCACTGAAAGACAAATATATATTACAACCTAAAACACCATGCCTTGCACTGAATAATAGATATAACAATAATAACAAAGACAATACAAAAACCCAACTAAACAGATCCAATTCACTAATAACAAGGAGTCCCTATCTCAGTCCCTGTCCACACCTGCCATCTGCTGGGCAGGATGTGACACTGTCAAAAAAAAAGAAGCTCTGTCATTGTTATAAATTTAGGAGAAATGTGTTGTGGTCCGGAAAGGACCATTGAAATGTGTTGTGGTCTGGAAAGGACCATTGAAATGGGTTGTGGTCTGGAAAGGACCATTGAAATGTGTTGTGGTCCGGAAAGGTCCATTGAAATGTGTTGTGGTCCAGAAAGGTCCATTGAGGGGTCCGGACAAGAATGAGGTCAGCTAACTGGTGACGGCTGGTCTATATAGTCAGCTTTGTTTTGCTTAGCATTTGAACAAACCCATTGACATATAGTAATAAATGCTGTTTTAATATTATTTATCTTGTTATTTTCTAATGTATATTTTAGATGTTTGAACTTTTAACGCTTTAATTAAATTAAACACACCATTAAAGTCTTTACAAATGATTGTACAAATGACAATCATATGAAAGTTTATTAGTCAAATAGAGAGTTAAAACAGGTGTACAGTTAATAAAGAACTTTACTTTATTAAGTAAATTAAGTATTAAGTACTTTTAATGTATCTATGGCCTCTATGTTGCTTTCTTTTCGAACCCTTATTTGTCTTTCTGTACTTTTCCATCCTCTCTTCACTTTCTTCACTCTCTTTTCCTCTCTTCTTATGAGGTGCTTGTGGTGGAGGGGGAGTAGTAGTGGTGGTGGGAGCAGCAGATGGGATGTCAGGCCCTCCAGTAATGATGGAGAGGAGTGGGACATCCTTCAGTGACAAAGAGAGACATATAGACACATTGTTCCATCAAAATTACAGTTGCCTTCATCTCTTTAACCTTATGTGTGTGAATTAAGATTTTTCATTGTCATTAATTATCTGTATTAAGAAACATAACTGTTGCAACTCACCGTGAGTGGTATAAAGGTGTCATTAGGTTGTATGAAGGAACTCACTGGCGGATCAGTGTTTAGATAAGTGATTATCGTGATCACACTTGTGTCTCCCATCACTATAAACGCCATTGCCACGGTGACTGCAAACATAATTTGTCTGCTTTTGTACATTCTTGGAAGTGAGACAGAGATCTAAGTGGGTAGTTACAAATGTTACCATCAACAGTAAGTTACAATGAGTTACAATCTATTACAACCTAGAGGATGTGTATAAATCAGTTTTAAAAAAAGTCATGATCATACCACTGAATAGACACAGGCCTGTCATTATTGTGGAATTTGGTATGTATTAGTAAACCGTCTAATAATAATAAATCATATCACATTTAACATTCTGACAAGCTATTCTGTTGAGGTTAGAAAATAAATGTACATTGGTAGAAAAAAACATGCAAATCCCAGTGTTGTAAAAACATTTTCATTTGCAAATCCCAGTGTTGAAAACCAATTTTCATTTGCAAATCCCAGTGTTGAAAACACATTTTCAAAGTGAAACATTATTGAATCCCAACTAAACAGATTTTAAGAAAAGTTAAAGAATGTTGTTTTAAATTTACACATTAGATGAAGAAGATGGCAAACCTACCTTCAATTTTGTGAAGTTTTAATGAATGAAAACACCTCTAATTTCTTCTTTGACAAAACGTCCTATAGTCACAGGTGCGTTTCACAGCTCAAACCTGGGCTTCCTCTCCCACTATTTATATCATACCTGATGGGTTGAGGATGGACCAATCACATGTGAGCCAGATCTGTTTATAGGCAATTGTGACATCATATGACTGGGGGAACAAGTAAAAAGGTGACAGCACATCGAAAGAGGCAAAACCAAAACTCTTTTGTGTCATATTCCAACATTAGATACCCTGTTGTGATGTCACTGTTCCAGTTAGGTTGCTGATAAAGGAGTACAGTGTGCACCCTATAATCAAAGTGACTTGCTGGTCACATGATCAGTCATCTGGAATCAATTTCCAGCTCATCCTGTTCGCATAACAATAATGGGTTTAAGAGGCTTTCACAGTTTAGGTGTCAAAGAGACGCTCACATACGGCGAGTGTAAGTAGATATGACTTTTTGACTGAGGTATGCGTATTGCCATGTTTACTATTAGTCATGTTCTGTGTCACGGGAAAGAGCAGTGTGAGTATTCACCTGAATTTGTTCTTCTCAATGTATGTTTTATCCAGTATTCTGCAAGTCGGAAGTATAAATAAACCTGAATTCATCCACATGTCTTCTTCGGTCTCCCTCTCTCTACACTTAACCGGGACAAAGGCATTGTGAACAAAATGTCATATTTGAAATATTAATAGTAATAATGTCCTTATCTACTCAAAAGCATTTTGTGTTTTATGTCAGCCTAGGATGTGAAATACATCGACTTCTCAGATGCAGGATGGAAAATCAAATCCACCCACTGCTAATGGTGTATTCTAAAACATTCACAATAGGAACACACCAGAGTATCAGACATCTTTTTGGTTATTGTGTTCTATTGCCTCTCATGAAACATGAGACTGAGACTGTACATGTTGGGTTATATTTTCATTCAGTGTAATAGGAGTAACACTTGATTATATTGTCACAGACAAGGCATGGTACCACTACCTGAAACTACCTGCTACACATCTGAAACTCATTTGGATTGAGATTACCTTATTTCTTCATAATGTTTTTTACTTTATTTATCCAGATTAAATGTTATTGTGATTAAAAAACTCTATGCAAAGATCATTCTGGAAAAAATAATAGCAAAAATAAATAACACAATAACAACATGAAAACAGATATTTCTTCATGATATCTAAACTTTTAAAGGTATAGTAGATATTAAAAATTATTTAATTATCATTGATGGTACTGTATTGTCCTGATGTTTCCAGGCCAATGGGTGACAAAGTAGTTTGGTGTTTATTAAGACTAATTAAATTCCCATTTGGGTATAATTGTGAGTCATCATCATGGAAAAGACCTGAGAATATAGTAATGAGATGCAAGTAGGTTGATGAGCTGCACAAATCAGTAAATGCTAATAAGAGAATAGCAGTACTATCAGGTCAGCTCAGGCTGGATCCACCAACTCTCTGCTTAACACTGGCCCGGTACAACATCCCCGCTCACATGAACACAGCATACAGCATAGAGCACCATCACCAGAATCCTTAACACCTGTAACGTGTTTCCCAAGTTCTATTTAAGCCGGTCAAAGTGATTGCCTTGTCGTGAGGTATTGTTTCTCATTGAACTATACCTAGATTGGTGATTGAGTGTATATGACCAACCCTGCCATTTTTCTGAATTATGTGTTTGGATTTTGTCTTCTGTACCTTAGCTGGGGTCTACCTGTGTATGACCTTGCCTGACCTTTCCTAGATTACTAGATTACTGGATTTTGTTTACTGTGTTTGAAAGTGTAACAAACCTGGGGGGTATTGCACAAAAGTAGAATAAAGAAATCCAGGATAATTGAAAAAGCGCAGCTTGACTTAGTGCGATCCGCTCATCGCGTCTTAATCGGTTGCACGTTTGCCGAGCCAGGATGAAAAGGTAAAGCCATGTCATGCCAGATGTAGATATTCTATTCAGTGAAGTGCACGTTCACTGGTTTCTTAAATAGACCACGGTATCGATCACAGATTTACTGATGCAGAAGACACGTGCCGCATTAGATACAAGGAGGTGAAGCATAGAATATGCAATAAATATGATTATTAAAAATATTTACGTACTAGCCACTCAACAATTTTACAAAATTGTAGCTACATTCTGTTTTATTTGCTGTTAATATGCTTGTTTTATGAGTAGGTTTTATGAGTAGGTTTTATTGCTGTGTATCTCTTTATGTGCTAAGTGTGCTGGTTATACTGTAAATTGTCTTTGAGTAGCCTACCATGTAAAGCAAGATAAATGAAAGCATGTCTCAATATCAGTGCTACTTCATCCAAAACGTCATTCAGAAATGGGCATGCCATGGTGCAGGAAGTAACACAGGTGACGGGGACTTTCTGTATTGCTTTCTGTACTTTCACTTTATGTAAATGAGACACTGTTCTCAACGTGTTTAACTGGTTCAATGAGAAAATAAAGATTAATTGCCCTCATCACTGAATACATTGAAATCACTGTTGCAACGTCATGTAACATTTCAAAACATCTAAACAACTGCATTGTTTGGATTTCAATCAAACTCGTTACAGCAATAGTGACATGTAATGTATGTTAATACAAATTCAGCAGAACACATTCAGAATAAAATGGGTATGAATGATTAACACGTTTATTTCGGATCAGAGAGACAACTGATTTAACATAAGGCTCCAGGTTTTATCTTAGCCTGGCTGTTAGCCTGCTCCGGAGCAGGCTAGTTGCAAAGAAAAAAAAATCTACATGGTTACTTGGTTGGGTTTACTTGTAGCAGCTTTTGTGCAACCAAGTGAAGGTTAAATTTATCCAGGATAACTTGAATATCCCGGCTTAATCCCTTATCTTGGTTTTGTGCAATACCCCCCAGGTGGAAAGGGCGGGAGGGTACTAATCACCTCTTGTGCTCCTTTTTGGTTGGTTGAGCAGTGTTATGAAGCCCTTTTGATTGGTTGAGCAATGTTATGGAGCATTTTTGATTGGTTTAGCAGTGTTATAGAGTGATAAAAGAGTAATTGTACTGTTTTTTCCTACAATTTGGCACCTTACAGCGCCTCCCAGAGGGCAGAAGTTGGTACTCCTCATTTATGATCCTCAGAGTAACCCACCAACTTGAAGCAGATCCTCAGAAGCCGTGACTGTAGTTTGACTGTAGTTTGACTGTAGTTTGACGGTAGTTTGACTGTAGTTTGACTGTAGTTTGACTGTAGTTTGACGGTAGTTTGACGGTAGTTTGACTGAGAGGCCACTGAACCAGACTGGACCTCTGGATGGTGAAGCAGGAGGTTCCTTACTGGCTCCAAATGACCAAAGTCTTCTTAAAAAGTAGATCCTCTGTTGAACTTTATTGCATATAGACCAAAAAACCTGGACTGGAAGACAGGCTAAAACACAAGACAAGGGACATTGTCACATTGTCTCTTAGTTCCTTATCTCTTATTTGTAGCTTCCTTGTATTTAAAAGCTAATTTCAGTAGATGTATTACTTTATTAATGTCTTTGGTTATAAACTTCTAGTTATTGGGGTAAACTTTAACTGTTTTAATGGGGATAATGGCCTGAACACAGATATTGATGTAAACTGCCGTTACTGTGCATGAAGCATTCAAAGTGTCCTATATAGGCTATATGGCTATTATATATATATATGGCTCAATTTTCCATTGAGCTAGATTTATTTCATTACTCCAGTGTGAGTCATTGACTTTTCTTGTCAAATGTACAGTTAACATTCATGAATGTGTTTATTAGTGACACAGACATATTTCTTTAAATTACAATCATCAGTAAGCAAAATGTGAAAATGTCATTATAAATTCTAACTTTTTGTAGACTAGTGATCCTGATCAATTCAAACTTTTTTCAGATTTGTAAAAAGTACATCGTAAAAGTACTTTTCTGGGTTTGGCTTACTGTAGTACACGTTTTAGGAAGTTCCTAATTAAGACAAATCACTAGGTAGCTCAAATCTAAACAGTGATTTAATAAATAAATAGAAAAATTACAAAATTATAGATCACAGTGAATAGTTACTTATAAACTAATTAGGCTTTATTTAGGAACTTCCCAAAATGGGTAAACCCAGCTAAGTAGATTTACTTTGTTATTGTCACAAATCGTTACAACTCACAAGCCACACATTAGTATTCCACAAATAAGTGGTGAGGACAAAATTACTCATGACGAAATCTAGTGGGTACGCGTCCCAACCGTAAGATATGCCTAAGCAGTTAATTCTAATATGATGTAATTGTCTGAGGTGTATTTCACATTTTAGCTGCCAAAGCTCTGCTGCTCTCTGGTCCTGCACTGTGTGCCGTTTGAGAGGGGGAGTGGCTAGAGCGGCAAATGCCAATGTGTGCTTCTTTTACCAATATTTAATTATATCTTTAGCATTTTTAATCCAAACAACATCAAATTTAGCACTGCAGTTACTCGTGCCCGTAGCAAGACACCAGGCAAGATTGTAATCCGTCGGAATAACGGTTCAAGAGATATGCGCATAACACACAGACAGACAAACATTCCTGCAATTTATAGATCGATGGCCACAACCATGACAAAACTTTCTCCCGTTTGTTATTCCTCACTTGTCAATTCTCTAATCCCCACCAGTTTGAGAAATGCTACTTTACAGGTAGAAACCTGTTAGATGTCAACTAAGAACAAAAACATTTTCAAACTTGAATTGAAGTGATCTGTCAAATGAAAACAGAGTAAACAAGGATGATTTATGGTCACTGGTAATGAACTCCCATTACCTGGTCCTTTAGGATTAAATGTGAACAGTTGAACCCACCTGAATACTTTGTCCTTTTTACAACTATGCCTAAACCCCCCTCACATACTGCCAGAGCCGGTCCTGGCCTCCTTGGGGCCCTAAGCAAACTTCTACTAAGGGGCCCTCCTATCTGACCCGTGAGCATAGATTTTATATTACTGGATAGAACCATGTGTGACGTCACCCATTGGTTTGTTAAGATCTGCTTTGGGTCATCGAATATGCCTTTACGGCTGCAGATATTTTCATTGCGGATGTGGAGGTTTTAGACAAGAGGGAGGAGTAATTAGCTAGCTAACAGATATTAATTGGGATGCTAACAAAAAACAGTATTAAAACATAATGTAAAACAAAATGTAACGTTACTTACCGGAAAAAAGTTGTCTTACAACCGAACGCCATAACCACACCTTAAACGCCCCTTTGCTTTATCGCAGATTTAAAAATCAACGAGACCATAATTTAAAAAATGTACATCATGATAAATTGCAGAAGGCTTAAAGCTAGCGATTGAGACCATATACTCATTATGAAAACATTTACTGAGGTAATATATCAAGTATATTACGTCTCTCATTCTCTTAGACTATTACAGAACCCAAGCTCTTTGACAACCAGACATATCGCCCCCAGCTGGAACTCATATAGAATTCAGGTTTAAGGCACTTCCTTATTTGTTTGTGTCAATTTGACAAACTGGATGCTCACCCTGTGCCCCTGAGCCATGTCAACCATTTGTCATTGCCACACTGCCATACCTGACAACCCAGTTCTCCCACTACAATCCTCCCTCTTTCAAAACATTTTCGCTCCATCTTACGATCTAAGAATTAGCTAGCACACCTATACAAAACAGGAAGGGGTATAAACAAATGATATTTATTTAATAGAACATGTTCTATATAATCGTAAGATAAGTGAATATAAACATTAACATAAATGAGAAATTGTAGGAAATATACAATGTATGCATGTCAAATGTAGCAGTGGTAAAAGTACTTTTCTGAAGTACTCCAAGTTCACAAGTTTTGGGAAGTCCCTACTTAAGACCGAAATGATCAGGTAAAGGGAGTTAATATCTTAACAATTACCTATGAACGACATTGAAATAGTAAAGAAAATATCAATCATTGCTTTGGTAATATATGAACTCCCTTTACCTGATCATTCTAGTCTTAAGTAGCATAATATAGTTAACCCTAACCCAACAGAGAAAGCTCTCTCCCCCATCGATTTTGATCTACAGGGAGGTTGTTGAAGAGTAAGGGAATCAGTAGATCAAATGGAACAGGAAGGCTGACTAAATCACAGATATAAGAAGGGGCTATTCATGCATGGCTTTGTATGTTAAATGTAAGAGTTTTAAAAGCAATTCACAGCTGAACAAGAAGCCAAAACAAGCTAAGCACATTGTGCTGACGTGGTGAAGTGTATGAAAGAACACGTGCTGCTGAATTCTGGATGTACCGCAGCTGTTTTATTGATTTAGCAGGTAAACCAACAAATAGTATATTACAATAGTCACTCCTGGAAGTACCAAACGCATAAATAAGCCTTTCAGTATCAGGAGTATCAAGTTGACGTTGGTGAAGAGCAGCAAGGGTCGGTACACAAACACTCTCAGGCTATAGTACAAGGGTCAGGCAGATCTCGGTTGTCAAATAGAAACTGGTCAATACACAGTAATCCAAATATGTCATGAAATGCTTAGTAAGTCTTGAAAAGTAAAATACCTCGCAATGAGGCATTCAAACAAGGGATCCTATATACTGTGTGGGATATTGGATGCAGGTGTTTAGAATTCAGATGATTGTGATCTTGACTTGTGCCGCGTTCGTGTGTATGTGGATCTGGTGTGTTTCCATCTTTAAGATGGGACTGAATGGAAGCTGAGCTTTCGGATCTTACAACACCAAGGTTACAAGCATAAGAAGATGAAAATAAAACACTATCATCCATAATCAAATAAAAATTTCTCCCTTTGTGAGTAGCTGCAGGTGTGCCAATGAGTAAAATCTGTCATGGAAGAATAAAATTTTAAGAAATGATGGTGCATCCACATTTGTATGTTCTGCACACATTCTGAGAAAGTTGAGGTCACAGTATCAGATTTAGTGCTGATGTAGATCTGAGTATCACCAGCATAAAAGTGATACCCCAAACCATATTTCCTAATTATTTGCCCCTGTTACACATTGTTCCCCAGGAGGGGAGTGGGATGTCAAACCCACTGCACAGGACACCCTGAGGTCAGCAAGAGAGGTATGGGATCATAGGTGCGAGCAAGGACATAGAGACAAGGATACCGTATAAACTAGGCTTTTAGTTGAGCCACGGTAAAATTTATTAGGAAAGTGAGGAGACTGTGGGTATCAAATCAAAGAACTAAACAAAAATCCCCCACCCCCTTGCCTGTCCTATCTCCCACACAAAACAAACTAAACTGGCACACGGTCAGGGCGCCCTACCCAAACTTACAGTAGGTGGCCCATACCAGGTCTGACTAGTGTGCATATACAAGGGAGTCCCCTACGGGCAAGATGTATACTCCGGAGTGGCTCTAGGCTAACTACTCACTCCCTGTAAACCAAAGAACAAAGGATTAATAAAGACAAATAAGCACAATAAGGAGAAAATGAACACTATATTGAATATACCAAAACACTCTATTAGGCCTAACCACACACTAGCAAATACCCAAACAAAGCTCTCACTCTAACAACAATACTACCACACAATACACCAACAACATTACCAAACACCTGACCAGAGAGCACCTCCAACAAAGGCACCCTCACACACCGAGAGAGAACAAGAGTGACTGGGACAAGAAGGCACTAAATACTGTTCAGAAAGGTATGATGGGTAATGGTGATTGGTTACAGCTGCACCGGATAACGGGGGGGAGGAGTCAGTGATAAAGGATGATTGGAGGGACTGATGACTAGATCTGCACCACCTGTGGGGAACATACAGACAGAACAGAACACATACATAGACAGAACAGAACACACACACACACACACACACACAAACACACACACACACACACACACACACATACATACAGAACAGAACAAACACACACACAAACAGAACAGAACAACACATACAGAGGACCAGGGCACGTAACAGCCCCAAAGGAGGCATATAAACACTAAACAGTATGGGACACAGGACAGGTCCATGAGCCACAATGTGGCGGACTTGTCCAATTTTAGATTTGTTGTTTCCTAAGACAACAAACTGGAAACTATCAGTGAGGTAAGATATGAAACAGTTAAGCAGGGTACCAGTGATACCAAGCCAGCTCTCCAGCCCATTCAGCAGGATAGAATGGCACACAGTTCTCAAAAGCTGTACTGAGATCTAACAAGACCAAGATGGTAGAGGCTCCATTCAGCTGAGATAAGTAGATCATACGTAACAGGAACCAACAGAGCTGCCGGCAAATGTGTGGCGAGCTGGCATTTGCCCTAGTACTTTTCAAAGTAGTGTGGCGCCGCCTATTATAAACGTAAAAAAACATTTACAAACAAAAAAAATAAACGTGAGATTCTTGTAGTTAAACAGGTTAATAAAATACTTTTAGCCCATTTACTCTAACGCACTACCTCAAATGCTGACTGCAACAGGTGAATGCACCTGTCAATCCAACAGTGATCTCCTAGCTACAGCCAACTTGGCCTGAGACAGAGCATCGACCAC
>JACXGM010029215.1:0-13751 GCA_016801145.1 Umbra pygmaea
ATCGGTTTCACAGGGCAGACACTCAGATCAGTGCATTACTACACTCTTATGCATACTGGTGTTATTGAACATTGGCCTGTGGCTCGCTAGACTGTGTTTCCATACCAGTGCCTTAGTTGAATAACAAGGGATACAGGGAATGGAATGTGTCAAGCAGGACAGTTGGTGGATGAGACTTTTGAACGTGAAGCCCGATGAATGACAGCGTGAAAACCTATGCGGGCATCGACTCGCAGATAAGTGATGGCTCAGCATGGAACGTGTGAATCCCACCAAGATCACTAGCGAGTCATGGTCTGGTCAGTGGTGGATGACCTTAGCGTTTGGCAAAGAAACCAGCACTGCGGCTGACCGGCCGACTGACAACAGCTCCAACTCAAGCATCTCATTTACAAGCACCCAGGTTGTGAGCGACCAGACCGTGAACTCAGGTGCTGCCAGTGACTCTAACTCGAGAAGTGTATTCAGCAGACCTTCCGTAGACACTGCCGTGTTTCAGAATGTGTATGCCAAAGCTAAGAAAGCCCAGCTCACAAGTCGTCACCGCATACTACATGATAAGGATATCCTGAAGAACATTAAAAAGTATAAGACTATTCCCTTTGTGAACCCTGAGCGGCACCCGAAAAAATAATCTGTTACCAAGTTGGTTTGATATATCTTGTGTTCCTCTGGTTATACTCTGTATTCTTTACTGTTATATTGTGAAAACAAATAAAGATATATGGACGACAGTTACATGGTCTAAAGTTTCTTTATTGTGATACAATCATAACACCTTGTACAAATGATTTTAACCAAATAAACCTACAACAGTGAAACAGTGGTACAGTGGAACTGTTTACTAGACATAGACAAGTAGAGCATGTCCATATGTCCTTGGTCTACATGGAACCTCTCATGAAAACCATCTGTTCACATTGAGCTGGGCCATGAATCTGTCACCAGTCTTGACTGTGCTCTTAATGTAACCACTGCAGGCTCGTACCACCTGTCCTCCTGCAAAGCCTTGCACGCTTCCCACAATGTTCATCGCATGCATGATCACAGTCCTCAGAAACCCTTTGACAGTTTCGTTCTCCACGATGGCGCTGACGGTCACAGCGTCAAAGTCCTGGTTGATGGCCGCAGCAGCGCTGGTTCTCATCACATCAGAGACTTTGTGATAATCAGCGCCATTGGCCACAAGCGTCATCATTGACAGTATACTCTGGGGTGTGTAGGGTGAAATCAGTTGAGATATGTCAAACTCGTGCTCGTGCTCAATAGCCTGTATCACCTCCTCAACAGGGTCTCCGCCAGACTCACAATTCACCCTTCTAGTAGCCAGCAGTCCTCCCCAGATGCCCCTGTTCACAAACCTATTGTAACCAGGATCAAGGTCCACTTCCAGTTCAGCCTTAACGTCCTCTCGGCTGGGGAGCTGCTCCGTGAAGCGGTCCCCTGACTTCAGGGACTCGTGTGCCGTGTTGATGAGCTCCACTTGGTCCACTTGGGTGTTCAGGAATGGTCTATTCTGGATGGAGCTGCTGGCGCTGCAGACTGCCACCTCTTTTAGATTTCTTATGAAGTCGGCACTCAGCCCGTGTAGCGTTGGCACATACGAATCTGTGTCTTTGACAAAGTGGAACAGGCCACCTGGTAGGTAGTTATTAACTGACTCGTATTTGTAGCACCCGTAGGGTACTCTGGCGTTACCGATCTGATGTTCACTCAGATTGTGTTGGTACGTACAAATCGGGTTGTGTATTCTTGTGGATGACATGGGTGATGTCTAACCGGAGGCAGAGGTTCGGGTCTGCTAAATTACAGTGGACAATGCGCTAGTACTGGAACTTGTCAGTCAGCTGCAGACTAGGAACATCTCTGCTTGAGATGAATCTAGACAGGTCGGGGAGTACGGTAGGTTGGGCTGCTGGAGCACGAGCACCGCTGCTGTGAGTAGTTCAAGGAGAATAGGGGCTTCGTCACTGTTGAGCCTGAGCAACCTGATCGTAAGCTCGTAAAGATGCTTGTCTGACAGCCTGCCGAAGGTCCGCAAAAACCACAGGCACCACTTTAGAATGATGTACAAATTGAGATCATCTTGTGCACCAGCCCGGGGTGGTGTGAGACTCTTGTCCGGCTCACTCGTGGAACTTTGCTTGTTGATAAACAGCTGCACTCGGTTAGGTTTCTTCTCGTACTCTGTAGTGAGCTCCCTTAGAGACTTGGACGACGTGAGGCATAACAACTCCTCCAGTGTTAGCTGGTCCCACATAGCACCCGAGCTCATGTCCTTGCCTTTGCCCTTTGTGGTTCTAATGTTGACAGTGACAGGTCGAATGAAGCCTGCTTAATCTAGGGTGTTGTGTATAGAGGCACATAAGGTATAGGTGTGTCATTATGAATAGTGCATCTCAACCCTCTTGCAATAAGCCACCAGCCTCTCATTGTAGAATTCCACAAAGCTGATCCGTTTGGCGAAGTTGCAGTTTTTATTTGTAGATTATCTATTTTCACCCTAGTTGTAATACAAACATAACACCTTGTTCAAATGATCACAACCAAATAAATCTTCAACAGTGGCACCAGATATATCTTTTGAACATGAAGCCCGATGAACAAAACCGTTGCAGACCTATGTGGGCTTTGACACGCTGATAGCTAGTGGCTCAACATGGAACATGAGCTACAGCTGCCCGGCCGACTGACAACAGTTGCGAACCGAGTAACACAAGCGCTCAGGTTTTCAGCTTCCAGACTGTGAGTGGCAAAAACAAGAGAGTGCTGCGGCTGCCTGGCCGACTGACAACAGCCCTGACTCGAGCAATTCAATCACAAGCGCCCAGTTTGTGAGCGACCAGATTGTGAGCTCAGGTGCTCCCAGTGACTCCAATTGAACAAGTGTATTCACCAGACCTTCTGTAGACCCTGCCGTGTATCAGAGCATGTATGCTAAATCTAAGAAAGCCCACCTCACAAGTTGTCACCTTTACTTGAGAAACATCCGATCACTACATTACTGCACACTGGTCTCATTGAACACCGGCCTGCGGCTCGCCAGACCGTGTTTCTATACCAGCAGCGCCTTAGTGGAGTATCAAGCAATACGAGGAATGGATTGTGTTGAGACCGGCCGACTGACAACCGCTCCAACTCTAGCAATTTAATCACAAGAGCCCAGTTTGTGAGTGACCAGACTGTGAACTCAAGTGCAGCCAGTGACTCTAATACAACGATTGTATTCAGCAGACCTTCTGTAGACCCTGCCCTGCTTCAGAACGTGTATGCTCAAGCTAAGAAAGTCCACCTCACAAGTCGTCACCACATACTACATGATAAGTATAGCCCTGAAAAACAGCAAACAGTATAAAATCATCCCCTTCATGAACCCTGAGCAGCAACCCAACAACATAATCTGTTTCCAAGTTAGTTTGATATTATATTGTGTTCCTCAGGTTGTACTCTTAGTTTTTTACTGTTAAATTGTAAAAACAAATAAAGGTGTATGGAAGACAGTTACATGGTCTAGGGTTTCTTTAATGTTATACAAACATTACAAATGATTGCAACCAAATAAAACTTCAACAGTGATACAAGATACAGTGGAACTGTATACTATACATAGGCAAACATATTAGGGAATGTCTGATCTTAAGCTCGTAAAGATGCTTGACTGACATCCAGCCACCACTTTAAAATAATGCACGAATTGAGATTGTCTTGTGTACCACCCTGGGGTGGTGTGGGACTCTTGTCCGGCTCACTCGTAGAACTTTGCTTGTTGATGAACAGCTGCACTCTGTCATGCTTCTTCTTGTACTCTGTAGTGAATTCCCTTAGACACTTGGATGACGTGAGGCACAGTAGGGTGTTTGTGTATAGAGGCGCATACGGTATAGACGTGTCATGATGAATAGTTCATCTCAACCCTCTTGCGATAAGCCACCAGTCTCTTATCGTAAAAGTCTACAGTGCCGATCTGTTCGGCAAAATTGTAGTTTGTCATTTGTAGATTTTCTCTTTTCACCACCCCAGTGAGTACAACGTACACCAAGGGCTTTATCGGTGACATGAAGAAATGTCTGGGTGGGTGGTAGAGCACTTGTCCATGCACAGTGCAGCCTTGGCAGTCGTACGTGTTCATCGCCAACAGACAGGTGAGCGGGTGCGTGGTCACTGTCCAGTTCATGTAGTTCCACTTGGAAGGAGCGACCTTGTACAGGGTGCCGGTCTGACCGCCCTTGACGTAGAACTCGTTGAACTGGCCCTCTTGCTTGAAAGGAATACCTTCCACCACACCGTCCATGTCTGCGGTGGCAGGGATTTGCTGCTTTGCACCCTTTTGCGTGTTTAGCACGGTAGATGAGCACATTGATGTCTTTTTGCTCGCAACCTGTATACCGTTGAAGTCCATGTGCCAGATCATTCGCACCTTGCAACCAACCCAGAGCTTGTCCACATTCAGGTAATCCCTTTCATTGCTACGGATCCCTTGCCGGTATTTGGGCACCGAAAAGAGCTTGGGCAGCGTCTGAGCGGCCTGCTTCAACACATCGTACCATGCGTTCGGACCTTTGTTGGACGCCCGGTTCTTGACGACCCTGAGAACCTTTTCCCCAACGCGGGTCTTTTTCTTCATCACCTTGTTCATGTACGCTGTTGTGTATTTAATCTGCTGTTTGTCCTGGTGGAAGATACGCAGCTTCTCAGGTTCAAACTCGGGGTCCATGACCTCGAGATCGTCAACAGACCTTTGGCTCCTGAAAATGCGCAGAGACTTCTCTGTGACCATGATGAACTGAAGGTACGTTGAGGCCTCAGCATAACCCGGGTCAGTAAACTGCCGCCTGTTGACAAAAAGCGGTGTCAACAAAGATAGGAGTTCTTCAAAGTGTTTGGTTTCCCAAATGCGCGGATTAGATCCCACGGGCTGTAATTGTGAGACGCTGCCCGAGAACACTATCAGAGGACCCTTACCGGGTCCGTAAAAGAGAGACAGGCAGCATAACATCCTCTCAAATAGTTGCACGTTCATCAGGCCATACTCATCTACGATCAGCACGTTCACCCCGAGGAACGGCGGTGCGTCCTCCATGGAGGCCAGTTCCGCAGGGTTCCTAGACACTCTCAGCTGCTCAAAGAATTTTCTGCACTCCGCACACGACTCAGGTCTCGGTTGTCTACATGAGTGTCATCTGATCACCTCGTTCCACTCAGGGGGTAATTTGGACTGGTACAGTTTATTGAAATGAGTAATCACATTCCAGTATGCTTTGACGTACTGCATGGTAAAAGCTTCGAGCGAAAGCTTGTCGTCCAACAGTTCCTTTTTGAACCCCATCATCTTGGGGAAAGTGTAGACGCGGTCCAGCGAGCAAGATTCAATCAGAGTGCCCGCTGCCTTGTTGGTCATGGCGCTCACAACCACACTGACGTTCATGCTCCTTAGCTTCTTCTCCAGCAGTGATATAGCATACGATTTGCCACAGCCAGCGTCTCCGCTCAGCAGAGCCAATTTGATAAGCTCACCTCGGAACATGTGCAGCTTCACCATTTTCCCCACCCATTGTTCCTGGCAGTACCTAGACATGGCCAGCATTGCTTTCATTCTCAGTTCGTCCTCTTCGAGGCACGGTTTCTTGCTCTCACTCTGCCCTACAAGTAGCTCAGCTCTGCGTCGCTCTGCGGAACCACTCATGTCCGTATGACTCATGTCCATATGGTTCACTGTATCTCACAAACTCTATAGCTCGCTACTACTCTCCTCGTTGGACAGTGCTACAGAGGAGATAGCTCATTTGACCAGGGTGAATCGAACAGCACCCGCTTTTCTAGAGGCCCTGGTGTGACACTTGATGTCCCTGCCTTAAACATGAACTGGTCCTGGTTACTCCGGTGAACAGAGGGCTTCCCCCCTTTACCCTGACACTCTAGACCTCTACGATTCATGAACGCAGAGAGGGACTGCTCCAACCGAAATGGATCTTCACAAGAGACTCTGTCTACCTCAGCGCTATGAGAAGCACTGCTGATGTGAGGGGGTGCTTCGATCCCTTCCAGTATAGAGCGCCAGACTCTACTCCTGACAGAGTGGGACCCTCCTTGAGATTCTCTCGGATCTGCGGAGAAGCCTGCCGTGAGAGGCACGGACACGATACCCTGTGCCTTCCGCACCCTCTGAGCCTTCTCGCGTACGCGTTGAACCCCTCGTAGGCCCTTGACACCGTGCCTCTGAACAGCATCGCAAAAGAGCTGTACAGGTTTTTGCTAGTGCACAGAGCTGAGGTTGTCACACCTCCTTTCACTGTGCCATTCCGAACATTCAGGAGGCCCGCTAGCACTTCGATCAGTGGAGCGTGGGCACCGTACTCAAACAACAGCCACGCAATGTCCTCGGTGTCCACCTTCTCTGTAGATTTGTATTTGTTGCCATGCACATAGGCTCTGCAGAAACCAAAGTGTTTAGCGTACCACTCTGGCTCCAGGTGAGATATCATGAGGTTTATGTTCTCTAGCTCCACGCTGAACCTCGTGGCCTGTTTATCACCTACCCTCATCTCAAACAGCTTATGTAACACCCCGACCGGTGTGACAGACTGACCGGGCTTGAACATGCGATCGTCTGGGAGCGACAGAGCAAGGTAATGTGAGGGTGCGAGTCTTCACTTGTGCGCATTCCACCACCGGCCACTTCCTTGGACTCCACAACCTTGGTAGTCTGGCTCTCTGACAACTTGATCCTCAATGCTTCTCGCTCTTCGCAGGCTTCCCGTAGAGCCTCTCTTGTGCCCTGCAGCTCATTTTCACACAACTTGAGCTCATGTAGTGCGTGTGTGTGGGTTTCACTCAAACGGTCAAAAGTAGCCTCTGTCTCTGTTTTGTCTGCGATTGGCAAATCTCCTCCTAAACCTCGTGTCGCGTATTCAGCTCCTTGTCCGTATGTTAGGCATGTTGAAGTTATTGCAGCTCTCTCACGAATAGCCTCAATTCTCTGTTCACGCTCGACATCCTGTGACTTCTTGAGTTCCAGGATTTCACGTTTCAAGTTTGCTATCATCTTCACGTGAGAACTGTCGTCACATTGACCAGACGAATCTGGTCGGGTTCTCTTTCTGAACAAAGATGAACTACTGCGTGTGGATGGCATTTTTACACACACCTGGTTCTTAAGTTGACAAGAACAAGTATGCAGAGTTATTTGAACAAATAAATAACACTAGACTCGATACACAGGGGAGTTTGTCTTAAGTTTCCCCAAAAATCACAAGGTGTCAATTTTGTGAAACGAGACACATCAAACAGTCAGTTCTTGGGAATCCAACTGGGGTTTCATATGGTAAACAGTAGCTAATTTTCAACCAGGGTTCAGACTAAATATATGCATGTATAACCACACACTTTCACTATTCACAACCTCGGTCTGTACAATGTCTTCCCAGGTATTGAGGAGTTACAAGGACGACATAGCGTAGAGGCATCAGTGCTTCGGAAGTTTCCTGGACAAGGTCCTGACAAAAGACACAGATGGCGAGAATCTCCTCAGGTCTTATTACAGTAACAACAATCCGGTTAAGATGATGCACAAGGTCATCGAACACTGCCTCGAGACCGAGGACAGAGCAGAGAGATTCCTCCGAGTTTTACGTGAGAGTGATCCCTACCTATACGAGGACTTGAAAACAAACGGCCCACAAGGAAGGTTTGCTGAGTACAAACAAATATGAAGTGAAATCAAGGCCTGGAATGGATCATAATCCTCACTTAACCCAACATACTTTTTGTGTGTGTTTTATCAGTCAGGAAACATCCTCCCACAGTAGAAGTCACAGAGAAGGTGAACACTGCGCTAGGTGATAAGGCTTGCGATCTACAGTCCATGACTCTGACACCCTTTTACAACTAGACAATCCTGTTTTTCATGCCTGCCATAGATGTACTGATACAATATGATCAACTGCTTCCCGAATAATATATGGAGTTATGGCTAAACCGCAATGATGACAATGGTATGATTAAGCAACTGGAAGAACTGTACAGAGACACTACCATACCTGAAGCCACCCGACAGTTAATCTCCTTGGTAGTGTCTTCATGTAACATGCATGTGTTTGGCCTTCTGATGATGTCTATGGAAGATGTCTTTGTGTTTGTGTAGTACAACTACATTCTGTACCAACCAACCCATGATGTGAGTTGCAAATGAAATAAAAACGTTGAAATGAAGACTTGTGTCCACCGATTCCCTGTTATAATAGAGAATCTCTCCTCACTAGCACTGAGATTCAGTGTTCATTTCAGAGTAACAAGGTGTATGGAAAAGGGTTACATATTGCACAGAAACATTCACAGTTCAGGTGATGGAGATTATTGTACACAACACACATGTAGCATCGCCCATACTCCTGAAAGTATGTCATGTCAAGTAGATAACATGTTTCAACACATGAACAATGGTGTGCTCCTCACAAGGGCCTTAGCTGTGAAAATAAAATATGAAACCTGGACAAGCACCCTCATGAAGTTATCGTACAGAAACACACTCAGATACAGTTCAGGAGATGGAGTTTATTTTACACAACACACACATTACACAAATCACATTATCCATAGAACCGCTGCATTCGTAGCCTTGCCTTCGATATAGAAAATCCTGGACATAATTGACATCAAGATTCACACTACCATTACATCAACACTACATTTCATTTGCAAAGTTGACTACGCCGTTGTTCACAGAAAACCTGTACTCGAGTTTTGGTGTCGTTCTCTCCAGGTATCACAGTTCACAGATATATTTAATGGTCTGGGCCAGTCATTTGCAACTCCTCTGTTGTTCGAATTACAGAAAGCCAAATCGAGTAGGTCTGAAGTCTGTGTACACGCAGAGTCTCTAGATACCAACCATGAGCCAGATCAAGTAGGTATTTAGTATGTGTACAGGGATAGTTTAAAGATATGACCGTATTTAACCCCTGGTCACAGTTACGTGGACTGTTTAGACACCGTTGCTCAGATGATATTAGGCACCATCGACCAAATGCTCTGCACCTGGAGATTGCAGATGGAGTTTATTGTACACATCACACACGTAGCATCGCCCATACTCCTGAAATTATGTCATGTCAAGTAGATATCATGTTTCAACACATGAACATTGGTGTGCTCCTCACAAGGGCCTTAGCTGTGAAATTAAAATATGAAACCTGGACAAGCACCCTCATGAGGTTATAGTACAGAAACACACTCAGATACAGTTCAGGAGATGGAGTTTATTTTACACAACACACACATTACACAAATTGCATTGTCCATAGAACCGCTGCATTCGTAGCCTTGCCTTCGATATAGAAAATCCTGGACATAATTGACATCAAGATTCACACTACCATTACATCAACACTACATTTCATTTGCAAAGTTGACCATGCCATTGTTCACAGAAAACCTGTACTCGAGTCCTGGTGTCGTTCTCTCCAGGTTTCACAGTTCACAGATATATTTAATGGTCTGGGCCAGTAATTTGCAACTCCTGTGTTGTTCGAATTACAGAAAGCCAAATCGAGTAGGTCTGAAGTCTGTGTACACGCAGAGTCTCTAGATACCAACCATGAGCCAGATCAAGTAGGTCTTTACTCTGTGTACAGGGATAGTTTAAAGATATGACCGTATTTAACCCCTGGTCACAGTTACTTGGACGGTTTAGACACCGTTGCTCAGATGATATTAGGCACCATCGACCAAATGCTCTGCGCCTGGAGATTGCTCTGCGAGCTTAGTTCAGTCAGCTCACCACTGAACCCTTGTGTCGTGTGCAAGGACACTAGTGGTACACTTTCCTCATCATTGTGATCTTCCTCACGATTATGGTCATCTTGGTCATTGGCAATGTGAGACGCACCAACCGAGTCTCCGGTCATCGACGTCTCTACACCCGTCCTGTTTTTAATTTCTCTTGGTTTAAACCCGTCCTGTTCTTCGTTTTCTCTTTGTTGAAAAGTATGTTCCTGTAGCACAAGTCGGCAGGGTCTAGCCGGGAGGCCATTCTCCTTGACACCGAGGCCATCTGAGTCTCAACTCTCATGTTTACACACATAGGAGTCAAGCACCTGTGGGCAGAAACAGGTCAGCCACTTGAACTTGTTGCGTACACTCTTAGAAATCGTGGGCCTCAAACAACTTCGTATGGTAACCTGCTTGGTCCCCGGCCTGAAGATCACCAAGTACGCTGCGGTCCGCTCCGCCATGCTCGGGTACTTGAGCGAGAACATCACCCACGTCAGCCACAGCTGTGTGTTGTATCGCCACAAGGTGGTCTTGTCCAGAATGTCGTTGTTCCTGGTCTTCAGCTCCAGCAGCGCTACGGTGTCGTTTACGGTGTCGTGGGCCACCAGGTCCACCTCGGTGTAGAAGCCCCACGTGTCGCGGATAGACTTGCAGCCCTGCGTACAACCATTGTGGTACGTGTAGGCTCCGTGATCTCTGGACATATTGGGCCTGGGCACACCGGCAACCTTGATGCCTGCACAGATCAGACTCAATTGCAGAGCCTTGAGCTGCGTGAGAATGAGGCGAGACACGGGGCCCACATCGAGCACTGTCTTCTTTCCGTTGAACACGGCCTTGCACGGCGCGTCTACCGCAACTCCTATACCGGTGGACATACGGCTCCTGTTCCACAGGCGTCTGCAGCTTTCCAGAGTCAGAGCTCTGGACCTCAACAGTTGTAGCAGCGCTTCCTTGAACGTCAAAACCTTGGACTCGGGCACATTCAGGTTTCTCACGTACTCAGGCACCCACTCGAGCGAGCTCTCTGGGTTCGCGTTCAGGTCCTTGACGACCCTCGTGAACAGGTCCATGCTTATCATGTTGTGACCGGACAAGTGCTTCCTGTAAACCATGATAGAGTCTATGGTCTTTGTGATACCCTGAACCTTGTACCAACGGTGGTCGGCCGTAGACTTGGCACATAGCACACTCGCTGAGCCTTGAAACTCGATCAAGGTGTCGTGGAGCTTCATTGTATTAAACGTCTAGGGATTGAAAGGCTCCCATGGTGATAACAGGAACCCAGTGAGAGTAACAGAATGAACTAGGACCGTTAGGTTACTCGTATTGTTGTAAATTGAGTAAGTAAGGACGAAAACAAAAAGGGAACCCGGGGATCCGGAGATCCCTTACGACAGATATGAATCGCAGGAAAATGAGTTTCTGATATCCACGGGCAAGGATCTGTTTAACACCAAAATGTCAGCTATCCCTAACGGCGCCATCCTGAGCATGGCCCGCTTCAAGGGCAAGCTGGGCGCAGCCATTGCTGTAATCACCTCTCTCATCGTGGGGTTTCTCACCATCCCCAACAACATCCTTTACTTCATCGACAACAAGCACGGCACGCGGACCCGGGGCAGGCTGGGCACAGATCCAACGGTGTCGCCTTCAGCCAAGGGCAGACCCGATTACGAGTATGCGTACATCCACGCGGGGATAGCCCTAATCACGCTCGGATGCCTGGCCATGGTCGTGAGCATAGTGCTCAGCTACTTCGCGGCCAAGAGTAAACGGAAAATGGACCACTCTGAGGGCCCCTACGGGGAGGCAAAGTTCAGCAAGAGCACTAGTACCGTGCTGGTGTGCCTCGTCATGATGAACTTTGAGCTGTTCATGGCCGTGATCGCGGGCTGCATAGAGGTGCTGTACCGACCTCTGATCACAGACGCGCAGAGGATGCATAACATGGAGTGCGCTATCGCTGTGTTCAACATCATAATCTACATCATGTACGTGGTGACCATGGTGCTGACTTCGACCGTCCTCAAGGGGAAGTGGGAAAGGATCCCCGTGGACGTTCACAGAGACCCTCCGGATGCGGTTGTCACACACTCCTCAGCACGAGAGTACCTGAGCAGAAATCCTTACAATTCACAATCCGGCATCATGTAAGGAACTGGAAACAGTGGGAGCATAGAGCTTAGTTCTTTGGACTGAATAATACACTTCACAACACAAGGGAAAATCGTACAAATATCAGTATAGGCCCCTGTGTGATTGTGCGACTACCCTCTGTTTCTCAATTGTCAAAGCGACGTAGAGATGTGTGTGTGTGTGTGTGTGTGTGTGATGTGATGTGAATCGACCTGTGTTACCTGTGTTATCTGTGCTAATAAATGACAAGGAACCAGTTTCCCAGAGTCCGGTAGCTTTTTATTCATACACGTTCAACAACAACAAAAATCAAAATTGAATAGGAGCATAGTAAGCATTCACTGGTCAGGGTTCGTATGGCTGCTGCACTTCACCTCCTCATTACAACCAGCGAAGCGTTGCAGACAGGGCAGTGGTAGACCGTGTCCAGACACTCGTTCTTGAAGAAATGGTAAATGCTACAGTAGCAGCAGTAGCATCAGCCCGCCTCACACCTAGAGAACGACAGAGATTAGCGTTATTACTTTCATACTGACAACCAGGTACGAGAGAGCAAACCTGTTTCAGCCAAGCAAACTTTGTCTAAAACCACGTTGTTACATATCTCTCACAGAAAGCTTTAAGGTAGTCCACTAGCCGAGAAAGCAAAGGGAAGCTGTGTCCATCGTGGATGCATTTGGTTTCATGCAGGAAGTATCCTAATTTAGCAGCAGATGACAGTCTATGCCCATTAACCCTCCCGCTGCCCTCGGGTCAAAATGACACACCACAGTAAAGTTCCCTGCCTGCCGCAGCCCTTGGGTCAAAATGACCCACCACAGTGAAGTTTCCCTGCCTGCCGCAGCCCTTGGGTCGAAATGACCCGCCAGCATTCACAGGGGGTTTCACGAGTCTCAATGGAGCTCGCGGTAAGAGGCTGAGACGCTTGTGTGCATCAGATGTACAGCGATGTCTATCTGTGTATCACGAATGAAAGTCATGACTTGTATCTGTGCATTGGTAATGGAATAAACACGTTGAATTGAAAAGCCCAGTGTTTGACTGTTGCCTTCCTGTTGACACGGAGACATTTACTTGTATTACACAAGGCATATCGAGTGGTAGCCACCCTCTGCCCATTTTTTATAAAAGATCAGACGCTTGTCTAAATTGTACACGGCAATCGTGTGTCTTAGTTCTGATTTACTAGGTGACTCAATGAGCTTGAAAAGATGTAACAAATGGCATCACACGTAGTATGCTTAAAAGTATTTCAGTTTATTGCAAGGAGAGAAAAAAACATTTGTTCATACACAGATCACACTGCCCGTAGAACGGGTGAACATTTTATTGAACACACATGGCCACAGTAAATCAGTTCCCGAGTAACACAGCTCACGCCTGTATTATGTATTCTCAGGAATTGCAGAGTTACAAGCACAACATAACGGAGAGGCTGGTGTACACTCGAGACCTCCTGGATACTGTAAAAACAGTTCCCGAGTAACACAGCTCACAACTGTATTATGTATTCTCAGGAATTGTAGAGTTACAAGCATGACATAGCGGAGAGGCTGGTGTACATTCGAGACCTCGTTGGATACTGTAAAAACAGTTCCAGAGTAACATAGCTCACGTCTGTATTATGTATTCACAGGAATTACAGATCACACTGTCTGTAGAACGGGTGAACATTTTATCAAACACACACGGCCAAAGTAAAAACAGTTCACGAGTAACACAGCTCACGTCTGTATTATGTATTCTCAGGAATTGTAGAGTTACAAGCATGACATAGTGGAGAGGCTGGTGTGCATGCGAGACCTCGTGGAAACTGTACAAACAGATTCCGAGTAACACAGCTC
>JACXGM010029216.1:0-13751 GCA_016801145.1 Umbra pygmaea
TCAGGTGAAAAATTAAACCTTGATAACTTTCGAATTAAGACCTCATGATTAACCAGATCAAAAGCTTTCTTTAAGTCAAGAAAAACAGCTCCAACCACTCCACCCTTATCCAATTTAGCCTTTATGTTTTCCAACAGAAAACAATTAGCTGTTTCTGTGGAATGGTGTTTTCGAAATCCAAATTGCATATGGTGTAATGTTTACCTGTTGCTTCCACTTCCACCAAGCGAATTTCACATACAAATTAATGCATATGTTTTAGGGATGCACTGACTCCAATACTGGGATCGAAAATGTGTCCAATACTGGCCAAAACAATGGGATCGTTTATTGGCATATGGAGTCTGATACCGTGATCCAATACCATGTCCTAGAGCTGGCCGCCCGACCAAACCGAGCGATCAGGGGAGAAGGGCCTTAGTCAGGGAGGTGACCAAGAACCTGATGGTCACTCTGACAGCGCTATCGTTTCTCTTTGGAGAAAGTAGAACCTTCCAGAAGAACAATCATCTCTGCAACACTCCATCAATGAGGCCTGTAACGTAGTGGCCAGACAGAAGCCACTCCTCAGTAAAAGGCAGGAGAACATGCCTGGAGTTTTCAAAAAGGCACCTGAAGGACTCTCAGACCATGAGAAACAAAATTCTCTGGTCTGATGAAACAAAGATTGAACTCTATCGCCTGAATGGCAAGCATCATGTCTGGAGGAAACCAGGCATCACTCATCACCTGGCCAATTCCATCCCTACAGTGAAGCATGGTGGTGGCAGCTAGGGGTGTGACAGTTATTAAATAACAGTGAGATCGACGTTATATAAGAACACCGTCATAAGAACTCTATAACCGCCAAAACAGTTTAATTAAAATATTTTAATATGTATACTGTTTTATTTCGTTTAGTCTTTTATAAAGGACCACATGTACTGTCATTACAGTGTCATTCTAAGACATGCCAGGTCTCCCGGATGTCCCAGGAGTCTCTCACATTATACTTGGAGCTCCCTGACACCTGCAAATTATAAACAATATCCCAGACATTGATTTTGTTACTCAAACAAAACATTGATGTCCGGGATATTGTATGTCATTTGTGGGCATCGTGAAATGTGGCAATGAAAAGAAATATGACAATGAATAGAAATATAACAAATCAGAAACACAGGATTTTATCTCACTTAACTACAGAAATAATATCTTGCACAAGGCGTTAGAATCTAATGCTCTCTCTTTTCGCCACTGTTGCACGGTTGAGTTAAACAATTTGTTTCATTTTATGCTGTTAATCTCAACATCAGAAATACTTTGAAAACCATGTTTGAGCTAGAATACTAACGTCTTACATTGCCTGCTAACATGAAAGCTTTTAAATAAAAAATAGAAGTATAAAACATGTCTTCCGTGTCTTCAAATGGTTTGACAAGTATTATGTAGACAACAACCTCACATTAGCGAATTGACATAGTAATGAAACCAGCACTCGTTTGGTGCCAGTACCAGATGTTGATGTACTATAGGCTGATGATACACTGGGGCGACAGTGGCTCAGTGGGTCAAGTAGGTTGTCTAGCAATCGGAAGGTTGGTGGTTCGATCCCGAAAGTGTCAAGGTGTCCTTGAGCAAGACACCTAATCCCAGCTGCTCCCGACGAGCTGGCTGGCGCCTTGCATGGCTGACACCGCCGTCGGTGTATGAATGAATGAATGAATGGGAGAATGAGGCACTGTAAAGTGCTTTAGTGGCCATTGTTGGTTAGAAAAAGTGCCATTTCAAATTATAAATCCCCCCCTATTTACTAAATGTAATGCTGCATAGCTATAAACAAGTTAACTCTTGTGCAGCAGTTTCGATTTAAAATGGGTCACTTTTCCCTGAATACCTCCCTATCTGGAAAATAGCAGAACAGTTAAAGGTATTGGTTGATAAAAAAATAGGAACAATTCTCTCGGAACGAAAGCAGCGAACCTCTACCTTCTATTCTATCTAGCCTAATATCAACCATGTGGAGCGAACTAGTGATTATGTGATTGATTGAATTTCTCCCCTGAAAGATCAGTTTCATGCTAGGTAGAAGTTTATCCTGGGTTCTCTGCAGCAACAAGGCATCAAGCCTTTAGATGCTGCAGGGTGTGACAGGTAGTGTAGCCCATGACAGATGGACAGGCTGCACGCAGTTTCCTTGTGGTTTGCTCTCTAATTGTAACACTAGAGGATGTGCTTCCTCCAAAAAGGTTTAAAAAAAGCAAAAATGCCAATTGAGAATTATTTTGAAAACTCAAATTGGCCCTAATTAAAATCAGCCAATCTGATCAATCTGTCAACCTCTAGTTCAAAGTGAAGGAAACAGTGGTTACACTACTAGGATGTGGCAGAAAAAATAAGCTATCAATGGCTGCAACCAGATTTCTAAGATGGTGAAAAACCTTTGACTGCAAAAACCCCGCAGCAAGACTTGGTGGCAACAGGCATTGAGGTTTCATTAAGCACAGTAAGGCGCATACTACACGCAGAACGTTTCCATGCCAGAAGTCCAAGAAATACACCACAACTGATCCAAAAGCACAAGGAAAGTCAGCTCTAATTTGCTCAAAATCATATAAAGAAGCCGCAGATGTTTTGGGATTCTGTTCTGTAAAGCAATTAAACAGAACTGGAACTTTTCTGCACAACAGAACAGTGTTATTTCTAGAGGAAGAAAAATGTAGCATACGCTGAAAAGAACACCCTACCTACAGTCAAGCATGGTGGTGGCTCGGTGATGCTCTGTGTCTGCTATGCATCGTCTGGCACAAAAAACCTGCAGCATGTGGAAGGCAAGATGGATTCATTGAAGTTTCAGGAAATCCTAGGATAAAACGTCATGCCGTCTGTGAGGAAACTAAAGATTGGATGTCATTGGACCTTACAACAGAACAATGATTCCAAGCCTACCTCAAACTTCACCAAAGCTTGATGCCGATGAAGTCCTAGAAGATTCTACAGTGACCATAAAAGTCACCTGACTTGAACCACATAGAAAATATGTGGCAGAATTTGAAGTAAGCGAATGCAGTACGCAAACCCAATAATATTTTCTGAACTGGAGGCCATTGCTCAAGAGAAAGGGGATAAGATTCCTCAGGATTGTTGTCATTAGCTGGTGTCTGGCTATGCCTATTGTTTGCCACAGGTCATAACAGCAAATGGGTGCTTATGAAGTACTAAAGATGCTTGCTGTGAAGGGGTTGAATATTTCATTATTAGTTGCATTTGCAGTTGAATTTTTCAGAAACCACTTGAAGAATTACTGTTTGATTTGTTTATTGCAAAACAGCTGAAAGTTTGTACATTTTGAAAATAAACCTGTATTGCTATGGGGGTTGAATTAATTTAATTATTTTTACTGCAACTGTAGTTTGCAAATTGTTTAAAACACACAGTATTATGAATTGTGTTTAAAACTTACAATGTTTAACTTGTAAAATATCATGTTTCTAGCTAAAAGTAATTGTATATCTGGTTGCTTTGAAACACTAACAGAAATATCAAAGATGATCGAAGGAAGATTGAAACCAGCAGACTATGAGCCAATCGCTTTCATGTTGTCAAATAGGGATGAACCGATGAATTGTCATGGTATGGTAATCGAACAGTTTAACCCAAATAAGAGATGGTGGTGTGCAATGTTCCTTTCTAATTACAATCCAAATAAAAAACTGATATTTGACATTAAACTCTTGAACCATGAATTGATTTGTGGCGCGTCTGTAGCTAGCGTGCAACATACTGGCAGGGTGACAATGTTTCTTATAGGGTTCTTACACTTTTTCCAATGTCAAATTCAGTAACTTCTCAAGCATTTTCAAGGTGCATTTAAGACTTTCCAGCACCTTACACCTGTGATAAAATTATGAATTAGGCACCCCTGACAATTTCCATGATTTTTTAGAACAGATTTTGAGCAGTTTTATGGGTCTTGTCTTGTTGAAATATCCAGCCCCGGCGTAACTTTGACATTGTGACTGATTCCTCTACATTGTTCTCAAGTTCTCAAATATCTGCTGATATTGACTGGAATCCCTGCAACCCTCAACTTGTTCGTCTTGGAACACTGCTCTTTTGCCACCATGCATAACGCCCCTTGTTATAACCAAATATCTCCATCTTTGTTTCATTAGCCCACAGCACCTTCTTCCTAAATTAAACTGGCTTGTCCAAATTTACATTTGTATACCTAAAGCGAATGTTTGTGGGGTGTGTGCAGAAAAGGCTTCTTCCACATCACTCTCCCGTACAGCTTCTCTTTGTGCAAAGTGCGCTGAAATGTTGAACAATGCAGTGACACCATCTGTAGCAAGATGATGTTTCCATTTCCTTACTATGTTCCTCACAGTAGACACTGACAACTTAAATCTCGGTGGTAGCTTTTTGTAGCCTTCCCCTAAACCATCATGTTGAACAATCTTTGGTTTCAGGTCATTTCAGAGTTGTTTTGAGGCCCCCATTTTGCCAATTAACTGTTTAAGTTAATGTTCCTAAATAAATGTATAAACACAAGATGGCATGGTGTTTAAAATATATAACTAATTAAAGCATTTTTGTGCCAGAAAGAAAAACAAATTTGTAGTGCAATTGCAACAAGAGGAGTAGTTTATTGTAGAGTCCTGAAGGCAAAAAAATATACACTCACGTAAAGCATTATTAGGAACACCATACAAATACTGTGTTTGACCCCCTTTCGCCTTCAGAACTGCCTTAATTCTATGTGGCATTGATTCAACAAGGTGCTGAAAGCATTCTTTAGAAATGTTGGCCCATATTGATAGGATAGCATCTTGCAGTTGATTGAGATTTGTGGGATGCACATCCAGGGCACAAAGCTCCCATTCCACCACATCCAAAAGATGCTCTATTGGTTTCAGATCTGGTGATTGTGGGGGCCATTTTAGTACAGTGAACTCATTGTCAAGAAACCCATTTGAAATGATTGCTTTGTGACATGATGCATTATCCTGCTGGAAGTAGCCATCAGAGGATGGGTACATGGTGGCCATAAAAAGATGGACATGGTCAGAAACAATGCTCAGGTAGGCCGTGGCATTTAAACGATGCCCAATTGGCAATAAGGGGTCTAAAGTGTGCAAAGAAAACATCCCCCACACCATTACACCTTTACAGTGGTAACAAGGCATGATGGATCCATGTTCTCATTCTGTTTACGCCAAATTCTGACTCTACCATCTGAATGTCTCAACAGACATAGAGACTCATCAGACCAGGCAACATTTCTACAGTCTTCAACTGTCCAATTTTGGTGAGCTCTTGCAAATTGTAGCCTCTTTTTCCTAATTGTAGAGGAGATGAGTGGTATCCGGTGGGGTCTTCTGCTGTTGTAGCCCATCCGTCTCAAGGTTGTGGGTGTTGTGGCTTCACAAATGCTTTGCTGCATACCTCGATTGTAACGAGTGGTTATTTCAAAGTTCCCCTTCTATCAGCTTGAAGCAGTCGGCCAATTCTTCTCTGACCTCTAGCATTAACAAGGCATTTTCGCCCACAGGACTGCTGCATACTGGATGTTTTTACCTGTTTGTCACCTTTAGAGATAGAAATGGACGGATGTGTTCTAGACAGATATGCCATTACCATCTAATGGCTGATTAAGCAGATCTGGAGTGCAGGTAATAGTTTTTGAAGAGTTGATTACGTGGTATCTTCATTCCCAAGAATTGAATGTAATGATGTGTAAGTCCATGATTTCCTAATTTCACAGCTGGACAACACACAAAATAAAATATAGCCGCAAGCGGCAATTTGCAGGTTCAACCATTTTTTCTCAATGGCAACTTCAAAGTAATTTCACACATGTGGTTCAACATTGTTATAAAACATATTCTACAAGTTTTGTATCTATAGCTTGATCTGTGCAATTCCATGTGTAGTTATTATACATTTAAAGCGCACCCTAGTCATCAATTTGAATGAGACTTGCAGGGCGTAGTTCAGTTATTTATGAGGACATATCCTGAGAGATTTGTCATGATTGGAGAATGAATATAGCCTGGAAAAATCCAGACCCAAATCCAGAGGAGATATGGGTCTGGTATCTAGTAATGAAAATGACCCAGCTCGAGGGGCGGCACCAAGTATGCATTTGAAAATCTCACTGTACGCAATTGGATATAACTACGACCTATCACCAGTGGTTTTTCGCTAAGCACCTATGGCGGAGCTAACTGGTAGATTAAACTCTTGCAAAAACAGCAAAAACGTCATTCCTAAAAAGGAACAATTCGAGCACCGTCTTCTGTCCCTCTTTTAGACAAAAAGCCAAGTCTAACTTGTTCATTGTAGTGGCCAAATCCGTTTTAAACAACTGGTGTTATTGCGATCTTACAATGTTTACTAATGACTTCGAGTTCGCAGCGCTGTCGTCATCTGTTTAACAAGCTTCTGGCACGCCTGTATCAGATACACCGATGTGATTGGTGCAGCTCGGCTACAAGGGCATAGTTAATGAGCAGAATTACTTGGTGCCAGAGTAACTTGCTGAGCAAATTCAAACTGTGCTCTCGCGAGAACTCTGGATTTCCAGGGTAGAATGAATATGCAATTTATAGTAAAATTTCTGTAATGCCACTCAACTATCTTGCGCTTGTAGAGCCCCCTAGTGGCGTGTGTATATGTAACTGTCTGGGTATATCTGGGGAACTTATCTGAACATATCAGGTGAGTTTTATGATGATTGGCCCTACGGTTGCAGATTTGTTTTCATTTATCCAGAGCCACGCCCCTTTCGAAGTTCATTGGTCAATAACTTAAAGTAATTGAGATAGACATTTTTTATTCAACTTTGAATAAGCTTGGTTTAATTATGTCTCACTGAAAATTTGGTGGCAATTGGAGCTACCAGTCAAAAATGTAGGAGATGTTTTTTTTTTAAATATTCAAAATGGCTGAAAAGGTTTCTAGGCAGACCTTAATGGTCCTTGAGGCTTTTTTGTAGAGCACATTGAGCCGCACCTGTGAGAAATTTAAAGTCAATCGGACTTACGTTGTGAGGGGCGTGACTTTTCAAAGTTAGCATTTTAAAGCCTTACTTACAGTGCCACCATGTGGCCAATTGGGTTCATATTTCTATGGAAGCACATGCACAACATTTCCAGTTATTCCCCCAAGTTTCATGTTTCTAGCTCATTCCAGCTTACCGGAATTTCAGCCGGCGTGGCAGACAACAAATAAAAATAACTAAAACACACAAAAACAATAGGGTTTTACCCGCTTCGCGGTTGAACCCTAAGAATAACCATTTAACACAAAAACAATAGGGTCCTACCCGCTTCGCGGTGGAACCCTAATTATAACAACCATTTAACACAAACACAATAGGGTTCTACCGGCTTCGCGGTTTAACCCTAATAATGGTGAAACAATATATTTTACTGACAAATAGATCATAGGCTTTATCCAAATGTAATTATTTGTGTGTCTGGGGGTGGATTACACCTTATGCCTACTGCCCTTGGAAAATTGGTGCCCCCTGCTGCCAATTTAAAATTCTGTAAGAAATACCGACTACTGGTATACTAGTAAAATATAGTGAATTATGGACTTTAATTCATATTTTATTGTTGTATTTGTGTGGGCCTATTAGGCTATATTCTGTACAGGACTATGTTTAAATTTCTGTTTGGAACACACTTGAAGTCATGTTGTTATCTAGGCAGGGGCTAACAGGGCTTCTGCTAAAACATTAAATACACACTTACCTGGGTTGTCTCAGATTCAGTTTTCTTCTCAGTCTCGCCCTCGCTTTCGCTTGCTTTCCCTTCACTGTTCTTTTCTTTCACCTTCTCCTCATCATCCACCTCTCCTTCCTCTTCATCATCATCGTCGTCGTCGTCATCGTCATCATCATCATCAGAGCCTTTTTCTATGCAAGCTGCAAGACAGGGAATGCAACTCTCAGTGACAATGCACATCGGGTATACATACAATCAACACAGAATTACCCATTATGTCTATACATAACACATTCAAAAACACTGAACATTAGAACAAGCACTGGACAATATACGGATATAGACACATACTCATGGACACTCACCCTTGCTCTCTTGGGCAGGATTATAAGGTTCTTCGGTACTCTCTGTCTCCTTGGTAATCCCCTCTGCGTCAGGCATGCGGCTGATGTTGATCAGAGCCCTGGTGGAGGTAACATCATCCAGCCACACCACATTACCTAAGAAACCATACAGAATCCAATAAAATCCCAGATCTTGGTGTGGACGATTTCATAAGTGGTCGGGTCCTCTCCTGTTCACTAAATACTTCCTATCCACCATGCAGATCAAGGGCCTTTTCACCTTGCCTATGCCAATAATACCTCTCACCTATCCCCCTCTAGACCATCGACTAAAATCCAGAGCTGGATGAGCATGAACGTCCTGACACTCAGAGGTGGTTTATATAAATAAAAACATGAACATGTATGCAATCAAAAACTATAAGTCACTCCGGGTGAAAGCATGTTAAATGAGTTCAAATGTTTTCCCGGTCTCTGTGTCAAAAGCATCTGTGTCACGCTGATTCCCTATCTTTCTCATTCTAGCACTGAAATGTGCTCCCTCACAAATATGACATGAACTCTTGTTCCTGCGGCTCAACAGGTGGAAGAAAAACATTCTTGCAATCCACAGGTCTGCAGAGCTATCCATTTTTGCAGGGTGAACAAAACTGCTTTTCTGAATGGTGAGACATAATATTAATAATAATGAATAATAATGAATTCAACTTAAATAGCTCTTTTCTTCCAAGGAACTCAAAGCGCTTTACACAGTGAGGAGGAAAGCCTACCTCCAATGTGTAACACCCACTTGGGTGATGGACGGCAGCCATTTTGCGCCAGAACGCTCACCACACAACAGCTATCAGGTGGAGAGATGAGAAGTTATATATGTCAATTAGGAAGGACAGGGATTATTAAGTGGCAATGATTGAAGTGAGGCCTGGTTGGGAATTTGGCCATGACACCGGGGTTAACACCCCTACTCTAAGTGCTAATGGGATTTTTAATGACCACAGAGGGTCAGGACACCCATCCGAAAGACTGCACCCTACGCAGGGCAGACGTCCCCATCACTGCCCTGGGGCATTGGGAATGATCTTTAGACCAGAGGGAAGATTGACCCTACTGGCCCTCCAACACCACTTCCAGCAGCACCCTTCCAGGGACTAACCAGGACCAACCCTGCTTAGCTTTAGAAGCAAACCTGCACTGCAACACAGGGCCCTATACTGCTGGCATGGGTCATGGGTGGATGAGAAACTGTCTAGCTGATGTAAGTTTGAGTTAATGCAGGAAAGTGCACAGAAGTTAAGAATTTGATGAGGCATGAATAAACAGATGTTTTTCACAGGTAAAATTTTAAGTTTTGGTACTGGTTCTTTGGTAACACTGTTACAATTTCACTTCATATTAATATATACATTTATTGTTTTTTCATAATTTCACTTCATATTTATTATTAGCCAATTCTCCAGAACTGGTCTCATTTCCATTAAGCCTTGTACAAACACAGACACATTAAAAGAAACTATTCCAGGCAGATAGCACTCATTTTTTGTCAATAAACCTTTTTTAAATTAACATATGAACAACAATGCTTTGATTATCTTGCTGATATTAACTACATTCTTCATACAACGCATAAATAACACAAGTCTCAAATTAATAATTTACACAACATCTTAACTTTTGTGACCGAATCTTATGCCTGGCTCAGATTACAGGAGTTTTAAAATCCTAACCAACTTTAAAATCTGGTTGCAGCACACACTTTGGCAAGATTCTTCCCTCCGTCGTTATCATCAATATGAAATACATGCATAGTGCTGGAATACATTTCCATTGAAACATTTACTTGAATCAGATTTACCAGTTCGTTGGTATTGCTGTTCTAATTGTTACATGTTTGAGCAATACAACTGTTTCCTATCTATACTGCGTTGTACAGTAGGCTACTATTCCCTCTCTGGCACTTTAAGAAGAGAGGTAATCGAAGCCCTCGCCCCGTGGCAAAGCCACCTACCCCTGCACAGCAAAATGTCTAGTGTTAAATTAACACTCTCAGTGGTTATGTAGGTCAACTGGACCTACATAAACACTGAGAGAGTTAATTTAACACTGGACTTTTTGCTGTGTGCCAGCCCCAGCCCACCCCAGAGTAAAATGAAATTCTCAAAATCAAAATACACAAAGAACAAAATACAAAGTTCACTCTGCCCCTTTTTACAATGTCTTGTTTATATGCACCAATATTTCTCGCCCACTCTGGGGTTGCCATAAAATAGGGATGGGCCGATACCAATACCAGTACTTGGTATCGGGCACAAAACTGGGCATAAGTACTCGTACTTGCGAAAAAGGCCCGATACTCCAAGCCGTTACTTCCTCCACATTTAAGAGTGTTATTCTGTGCAACGCTTTACAGATTATCTAGATGGCCATGGTTGTTAATCCGATTCACGTAAATGTTTCAAAGGAAATGTAGCTATTCCAGCCCTATGCATATATTTCATATTGATGATAATGACAGTCTACTTCCTCATTCATAGACCATGCTTATAAAGCTGTAGATTTCTCAGCAGTTGTCCAATAGAGTTCATATGGTGAAATACAAAATTGTTCTTCTCATTGCTATTTTCATTTAGCCTAACATCTGTAAAATTATAGGTAAAAAATATTCGAATCCTCAAGGAGGAAATGCGCAAATTTAAGTAGGCTACAGGATGCAAGTTATTTGGCTATTCGGTGCATACTGTAACTGTACAAAACGGCATGAGGAACGCCCCGGACCTAGTCTATGAAAGCCACCTTCAGGAAGGAAAGACAAATATTGGTAGTTTGCAACACTTCTGGGTGAACAAAATAGTGGTATTTCTGAGTTCTGACATACTAACGTTAAGAAATATATCTTAAAGGAAATACGATGTAGCCCATTTATATTTTGTTCAATAGATTACAGTGATATACAGCTATAATTGTGTACATATTTATAGTAAAACAATCAAATACCAATCAAATACCTTAACAGAATATGATTAGGTCATTATCCTTGTTTTGGAGAAAGTAATTTAAAACAGACATTCTTATCTTACACAAAACCTCTGCAATGCTTAGGGCAAATTCGAACACAAACAGCTATTGCGTTCGCGTTTACAAACATGTTTCTTTCACTTTAGCTAATTAGGGAAGGAGACGTAAACCATTGACATCTGTAATAAATATTACACATTCTTTACCTGCAATGTAAATTATGTTCTTCTGGATATGTAGGAATTTACTTTTCTATATTTGAATTGGCTGATCAACATCTAAGAAATAGCAGATTTTAGTTTGATAAATGTTCGCATAGTTCTTAAAAGTACTCCTATCGGTACTCATATCGGCAAGTAGGCTACCCAAAATGAAATACTCTGTAGGCTACTTGTACTCGTTCCACAAAAAGTGGTATCGGCCCATCCCTACCATAAAATGTGCAATGTTTATCAGTGGCATTGCCCTGCGCTAGCCTACTTCAAAATGATCTTCAGCAGTCTATTTGCGTCAATGTAAATGATAAAAGGGACCTCCTTAAAAATAGCAAAACTGGCTGTTGATCAGCTAAGCCCACTCACCAGTTTCTCAACTTTCATAGCATAAGATATGGTAATGTGTGATTGCAATAACTAAACGTTATGAAAAAATCGAAGACACGGATATGGAGAAAAAAGTTATTAAAAGTAATGTTGACGCAATGCTAGCTAACCAACAGAAAGCAAACTCAAGGGCAAAATTTCTAGATGTTAACCATAGGTAGGGCTATGCACCATTTGAAAATAATGCGGTTTGTCACTTAATTACTTTAATTCCGGTGGCATCAGTGAAAACGCCAGGACTACCGACACATTACCGAGAGAGAAGCTTTCGGAGTCAGTGGGGTACCAGGTCAGCAAGCTGCTGATAGTCTCAAACTAGCACAAACCCTAATCTAGCATTAACAAAAACATTGGTAAAACGGTATCGTAGGGTAGGCTATACTTTAATTAATATTACTGTACAAGATAGGCGACAGTAGCCAAGTCAGGAATGTAAGTCAGGAATTTTAAAATAATTTTAAAATATATGACGTGCCAACAAACATCTAGGCCTAGTTGAAATGTTTAATAAATTACGTGACTAGTAGATTATAACATTATAAACCAAAAAGCTCCTAACCTCCATTGAGCTCACCAGTTGCCAGTAAGACGGGAGGTGCGACGCCGAACTCTGGTCTCAGGGAGGAATTTTTTGCAGTGACAGTAAATGATACGCAGCAAGAAACACTAGTGGTTCACGCTTGCGCGCATACTGCTGTTTTGGCGCTCAGTGTTCTGATTTGCTTATTTCCTATTTATTTATTTATTTCCTATTTACTTGTTTGGTGGAGGCAATCCAGAATTACTGTTGGTGAAATTATAATCAGACCCTCTCAGACCCCCCCCACCCCACATAAAAAACTCTTCGGATCTGCACGATTCACACAAGTCACCCAAACTGATGTGAAAAAAGCGAGAGGCGCCGAAAAGCGCGCCGTTTGCATCCCCGCAGCTGGGAGTATCGGGCCTTTTTCACAACTACAAGTACGAGTACTTATGGCCCAGGATCTACCAGGTACTGGTATCGGCCCATCTTTAGTCACAACAGAACAGAGGAACATCAAAATATTATAAAGTTCTGATAAATAAAATGTATAAAAATACAAACTTAAGATATGAAACTGTCAGCGTTGATGATTGCAATTTGCATATACTCCAGAATGTCATAAAGAGTGATCAGATTAATTTAATTAAAGTTGATTCAGCTGTGGGATCGGGGCACCACCAGTACAGAGCTTGCTCAGGAATGGCAGCAGGCAGGTGTGAGTGCATCTACACGCACAGTGAGGCGAAGATTTTTGGAGGATGGCCTGTTGTAAAAAAGGGAAGCAAAGAAGCCACTTCTCTCCAGAGACTGACTGATATTCTGCAAAAGGTACAGGGATTGGACTGCTGAGGACTGAGGTAAAGTCATTTTCTCTGATGAATCTCCTTTTTGATTGTTTGACCCATCCAGAAAACACCTTGTCCAGAGAAGACAAGGTCAGCGCTACCATCAGTGATGTGCCATGCCAATAGTAAAGCATCCAGAGACCATTCATGTGTGGGGTTTCTTCTCACTAGGGGTGTCACGATACCAAAAATTCTGTAGTCGGTGCCAATACCAGTAAAATTTCACGATTCTCGATGCCGATTTCAATACCACGGTAAAAAAATAACTCCAACTACTTGAACTTGAAACATTTATTAAAACACTTGAAAAATATCATAACAAGCTATAAAAAGACGTGCAATATACCATAGAACAACATAATAAAGTTCAATTAATGCTCATAGTGCAACAACTACTCCCCAGACACATTCCAGACAGCTTTTCAAAAGGTACTGTGCAAAAACAACAACAGTGCAAAACAAAACGGTGGATATAGCTGTGCAGCCATTCAGCTAACAAGATACACATTTTTTTTTCACAACATTGCGCACCGTTTCTTGGCTAGTTTAAGGTTTTTGGAGAGCAAAGGTAGCATGTCAACATGGTATTGGGTAAATCGCGAATGACTTAAGTGATCTATGCGATATCCACATTTACCACCGGGATCCTTAATGTAGCTAGCATTACACAGGATTCTGTGTATTTATTATATATTTAAGCAATACAG
>JACXGM010029217.1:0-13751 GCA_016801145.1 Umbra pygmaea
ATATACACAGACACTAATAACTAACACCATACATCTGTGCTACCAATTACCCAATCCCCTACTCAATACAAACCTAATGACAAGAACAAGACACAAGAGGGCAGCATAACCATACAAATGAAGGGAGCACAGAGACAAACATGAAAACAAACCCTTCCCCAGTGAACACCCAGCCCACTACAGGGCTGGATGTGACACATCCAATCTGATTAGATTTAGCTGTCATACCATTCTACGAAACGAAATGGAAGAGGAACTGATTTGTGTGTTTTCTAGTTTCTACATAATTTCTGAAATGCCTGAGTAAATTCTTCATGATTTGATAAGTTGTTTTATTTTTATCACAGCTAACACCACCTCCCTTGACATGACACCAAGGACTATGCTGAATTGTAGACTGCAGGCAATCTAGATAGGGATTTCAATTTTATGTTGGTGTATCAAATAAAACTATAACATTTTATTAACTCAGCCTAGCATAATTTCTTGGTTCAACTTCAGTTATCAGTGCCTGAACCTTTTTAATATTGCACCAAAATGGTAGCATTAGACATGCACTATGAAACTTGAACCCCTTAAAATATAATAAATGTTGCCTTAATCTAGTCCTGAAATCCTGCAAAATCCCTTAATATGAATAAGGCGTACTTAAAACAAAATGTAAACCCCTTAATTTGTCCATTAATTTGACAGGTCAGATTTAGATTTTGAAAAATGCTTTAATTTCTGTTCACCCAGCACATAAGCCTTTAGTATGATCATGCACGGGATGATTACATTCACCGACTATACTTTACAGGTGCCCTAACTAAAAAAAGGAGTCACTGGAGAGCGTGACGGGATAGATAATCTGATTTATTGAACCCAAATCCCTGGCTGCACTATGCCAAAGAGTGACACAGATAGGAGGAGAAAGTGCAGGTCCCAGTGGTGCAACAGGCAGAGGATCTAGAGGAGGAGCTATAGAGAGGGGAGCGAGTGCTAAAGGTCCGGGTCGAAGAGGTAGAGGAAGAACCGGAGAAAGAACGACAGAGAGAGAAGAGAGTGCAGGTCCTATTGAGAGAGATTGGGCCGGACGAGGGGATGGAGGAACCAGATGAGGCAAAATAGGCATGAGAACAGGTGCCAGAGATGCAGAGGAGCAGGAGAGAATCCAGGTCCTCCAAAATGAAAGATGGATTCAGACAGAGGTTTGCATTTTCATAGATCTTAGCAATGTCATTTTCATTCATTCATTTTGGCTCCTGCAATGGGTGTGGGGGCGTCCCATCCCTGTGCGTTGAGCCGACCAGATGAACCAGTTGTTTCCAGTGCTGACGGTCTTGTGCCAGCTGCTCTGCATCCTCCATAGCAACTCCATGTTGTTGAAGGTCGCCCGCAAGGACGTCAATCCATCGGGTGCGGGGTCTACCACGTGGTCGTCTCCAGCCTGCAGCTCTTGGATCAAACTGGAGAATGGCCCTCATCGGGTGGTCCTGAGGCAGACGGAGGACATGGCCAAGCCAGCGGGTTCGACATTGTGCAGCCAGGCAAGATGCTCTGGGCTGGCACTTGTGGGCTCTAAACACTTGATTGGAAACCCGCTGGGGCCACCTGATCTTCTCAATGGTCCTGAGGGCCCTGCTATCAAAGCCATCTAATCTTGTAGTCAGTGTCTTATTTAAGGGCCAAGTCTCCAAGCCATACAGCAGGATGGGGAGTACTGCTGAGTTGTAAATCCGGAGCTTCGTCTTGCGTGAGATGGTCTGGTGCCTCCAGAGTGATTTCCTTAGAGACTGCAGAGCTGACGCAGCCAGGGCTCTTCTGTGGTTTTAGGTCCCCGTTGTCTGTCACTAAGGATCCCAGATACACAAAGTTGTTGACAGGCTCTACAATGTCATTGCCAAACTGCAGGGAAGTTGGATGCGGTCCATCACTGACATACATGAACTTGGTTTTTTGTCCAGCTCACCTGAAGGCCAAGCTTCTCAGCCTCTTCACTGTATATGCCCAGAGCATCTCTGCAACTGGCTGTAGGACGTGCTGAGCAGGATGGTGTCGTCAGCGTACTCCAGGTCAGTCAGGTGGTAACTGCCGAAAGACACTCCGGGGACCCGCTCACAAACCCTAGACATCAGATGGGCAATGATATAGTTGAAGAGGTCAGGAGCAGCCATGTGTGCAACATAATAAACAACACTAATTTGACATAAACAACACATGACAATGGCTACATCGTGCAGACAGAAACAGTGCAGTCCATGTATCTGGAATGTTATCATAAACACAAATTCATCCACAAAGGTGGGTTAGAGATAGAAATGTGAATCTTTTTCTGTGAAAATCAATTATGTTGTATATTATTATCCTAATGTGGTTGCATCTGTAATCTGTTTACTTAGGTTCTCGTTCTACAGATGAGTGAATCTCCGGGAGTTAGCCAGTCGGCTCTTTTTCAAGGAACCAGGACTAATGTTTGATGCCCTGATGATGAACCAGGTTGCTGCCTTACAGTCCTCTGTTATAACCTGGTGTGGGAACTGTATGGAGATGCCAACAGACAGGGAAATAAAATGCTGTGGCCAATGGCCCAACCTTTGCATTAGCCTGCTGCCACACTTCACCCTGTACTGTTGATGAGGTCTTGGTGATTGGCGAAGCAAGGGAGCCCGGAGATGAGAACAGAAAGTTCCAATACGCCACCTATCGGCAGTACATTTTCTGGCAACATGAGGCATTGGGTCAGGAACACCGGAGTGTAATCCCGAGCTGTTGTGTCTGGTGGATCAGGGACAAGTACCCATATCCTCATGGCCATTGTGTTGGTTTTATCCCTCTAAAAAACAAACCCTCTCTCTCTGTTGGCAATCCCCTATTTCACTTCTACATTTGAATAACACCTCACCCAGCTACCTGTATTTCACTTCTACATTTGAATAACACCTCACTCAGCTACCTCAATTTCTTTTAAGAGAATGAACATTGTCCATTAGTCAAAATTCCGTTTAAAATTCTGGAAAATCTCTTTCTAGTTAAGTGATTGAGTGATTGATTTACCCATTCATCATATTATAATTTATTTACATGTTGTTTTTACATATTCCTAATTGAATAAATAAGGATTATTTCAGGGATTATGAAGTTATGTAGGATATGAATTCTATTTCAGATTATTTGTTTTCTTCACTTTTAGTTGGTATGGGTTAGTTATTTGATCATCTTCCCTACAAAAACAACCATTAAAGTTTAAACCTGTAACTGCAATTAGACAGCAGTATAAACTGCATTTAAAGGCTGAAACACGTGGGAGGTGGAAGAGCATCATTGTGCATGAGAAACCCATTCATTTCACTGAGTGAAGCAGCTGAAACTGCCTCCTCTGTTTTTTGGCCTTAACCGTATAACAGCAGTTTAACTTTAAAAACTGCAGTCATACTGCATTCGTAGTTTGTTCAATCAAATCAGTATACATTTTCTCAATAGGTTACAGTAGATGATTGTACAGTTATATAAGAAAAACATCTCAAGAGCAGCTATTTTCCATCTCCAGAACATTGCAACAATTCTAAACGTTCTGTCAAGGAATGATGCAGAAAAGTTTATCCATGCTTTTGTTTCTTCAAGATTGGTTTATTGTAATGCTCTCTTCTGGCTGCACAAGACCTTAAAAAATGTCAGTTAGTGGCACAAGAATTCTGACTAGAACCGCAAAATTTGAACATATTACATTAATTCTAGTCTCCCTACACTGGCTGCCCATTAAGGCTAGGGCTGATTTCAAAGTTTTATTGTTAACCTACAAAGCAGTACATATAATTCCCTGTCTTATCTGTCTGATTTGGTGCTGCCATACCTACCTTCATGTATGTTATGTTCACAAGAGAGAGATGCAGACTCTGTCACGAACCCTGCCCCCTGAGCCCTTTTTCTTTGTTGTCTGTCTTATTTTGTTCGGTGTTGCCTGTTCTAGGATGAGTGGGAGGGGCCACCCATTCCTCTACCTGCCAGCTAATTCACCTCAACTGTTCCCGATCACCAGTCACCCCTATTTAAGGAAAGACCTGACATCCACTTACCGCTGGATCGTTAAGTCACATTAGTATGTGCTACCTGTGAATCAAGCCTCAGAATTCTTGCCTGTTATCCTTCTGCCTGTTTTTCTCAGCTACTGTTACGTCCCCCAGTCTCTATATCCATTTTTTCCCTGTGCTCTGGTCTATGTTGCTGCTGTGTTGTGTTTCCGCCTTGTTCTGTTTGTTCTGTTTCAGTTCAGTTTGTGTGTTTCCCCCACAGGTGGTGCAGATCCCCTCATCAAGCCAATCATCACTTATCACTGACTCCTCCCCTTCATTATCTGGTCCAGCTGATTGTTCTTCTTCTTGTGTGGCATACTGGCGGATCGCAACCAACTGTTGTGGAGCATTAACCTACTGTATCGGAGTATGAGGCCGGTCACGACCACCCACCCTTAAATCCTTTTATCCACAACTGTATCCTTAAGAAAGTGCAACAACCCCGTCACCACCACCCCACCACCACCTCACATCCAAATCCCCCCTCCATGCTCCCCTCATCGCCACCCTATCCACCTCTTCATTACCCTCTACCCCTACATGTGCTGGCACCCAGCAGAACCACACCACCACCCTAGCCCTCTCCAGCCCCAACAGCAGCACCATCAGTTCCACCAACAGATCCCCCCTATCTGACCTACCCGACTTCACACTACTCAACACAGCCGCTGAGTCCGTACACACCACCACCCGAAGCAGCCTAACCTCCTCCACCCACCCTAGCTCCAAAATCACTGCCACCATCTCAGCAGTGTACACTGACACATGATCTGTCAGCCTCCTATCCATCCTTACGCTGAACTCTGGCACAACCACCCCTGCTCCTACCTTACCACTAACCGGGTCCCTCAACCCATCTGTAAACACCCTCACACAGCCAGTATACCCTTCACTCAAATACCTCTCCACCCCACCACTAACATTGCCAGCATCCCATCCCTTCCTATGCTCCACCAAACTCCTATCAACCTTCGGTACCGGGAACAACCAATGGGAAACCCCACCCAACGCGACCGCCGGGCCAACATCCATCCCCTCCAACCGATACTCCTCCACCTTCCTCTCTATCACCCACCCAAATGCCCTCACTTTACCTCCTACACCTTCCCAACACCTACCCACTGCCTCAACCGCAGGATGCCTCACAGAGCTCCCATTCAGCCTCACCCAATAAGCCAACCCCAACTTTTCCTGTCTCAGTGCCAACGGCATTTCACCAGACTCCTGCACCGCCGCTGTCGGCGTCGTCCTAAACGTGCCCACGCACAACCTCAGTGCACGTGCTTGCACCCTATCTAACACCTCCAACACCGTCCTAGTCGCTGACCCATATATAAAACACCCATAATCCACCACCGCCCTAATCAGGGCCTGATATATGCACAGCAAAGCCTGCCTGTCAGCCCCCCAATCGACCCCCACCACCGCTTGCATCAGGTTCAACGCCCTCCTACACCTAACCTCCACATACGCCACATGTTTCCTCCACGTCAACCTCTCGTCAAACCACATACCTAAATACTTAAACACCACCACCCGGCCTATATCCTGTCCATATATATGAAAACTCACATCCACCACCTTCCTATTTGTATACACCATGAAGCAGGACTTTGCCACCAACATCCTAAAGCCCCACATATACGACCACTCTTCCACCACAGACACAGCACACTGTATCTTCACCACCGACATCCTAAAGCCCCACATATACGACCACTCTTCCACCACAGACACAGCACACTGCATCTTCACCACCGACATCCTAAAGCCCCACATATACGACCACTCTTCCACCACAGACACAGCACACTACATTTTCGCCATCAAAAACTTCACATTCATCCCCCTTTTCCAAACGGCCCCATCATCCGCATATAAGGCATCCCCAATTTCCTGCCCCACCTTTTTAAACACATCATCAATCATTTCAGAGAACAACACTGGGCTCACAACACTGCCCTGGTGCGTCGCATTCTCCACCTCAAACTCCCTTGACATGCTTGCCCACACCTTCACCCTAAACACTCTCCCAAACAGGAAATCCACAACCCAGTTATACAACCTACACCCAACACCCAGTGCACCCAACTTAATCATCAATCCCTCCCTCCACATAGTTTCATAAGCCTTTTCCACATCAAAATAAGTGACACATATTACTTCCTTCCTAGACAGCGCAGAAGCTCTCTCCATACTAACCATTACCAAAGCATCTGTAGTCGACCTACCTCTCCTAAACCCACTCTGCGCCTCACTCACCAAACGCCTACTGTCCAGATAATACACCAAACTACCCACAATCATCTTCTCCATCAGTTTACACAGATTTGAGGTGAGTGCTATGGGCCTATAGCTAGTGGCTTTTGTAGGGTCCTTACACGGCTTGACAAACGGCAGCACCACCGCCCTCTCCCACCCACCCGGCATTACTCCGGTCCATCACACAATATTAAACAGTTCCAACACTGCCAACTTCACACTTAAAGACTCATTCCTCACCATCACATAGCAAACCCTATCCTCACCAGGTGGCGCCCTACCACACCCCTCCAGCGCTTTATCTAGTTTTGTTCACAGAAAATTCTATATCCATGGCACCATCCTCCTCCACTCTCCTACTCAGTATATCCCCGTGCTCCTCTAACATTACCTCCTTCCTCCTTCGTGCCTCCTCACGTAAATGACCACACCCATGCACCGGAGCAAATGCCCATCCTAAGACCTCCGCCTTATCTCCATCGCTCACCGCACACCCGTCCCCCTTCACCAACACAGTTATGCCCCCCCCTCTTTTCCCTTGCCCCCCATATTTCTAAACATCCTCCACACCCCACCTAGAGTCGTACCCCTCCCAATGGTCGAGCAAAACTCCTGCCACGCGTCCCTCTTTGCCCTCTTAATTTTTTGCCCAGCCACCGCCCTTTTCATCTGATAATCCTCCAAATTCTTCACAGTCAATCCCCTTTTCAACACCTTTAATGCCACATCCCTCTCCTTCACCCCTCTCGAGCAACCATCCGTCCACCACGGGACCACGTGCTGTAGACTCCCTACACACCTTCCATGCACACCGGCCTGCAAGCAAGGCAGACACCAACGCCAGATCCAAACACGACTCACGCCCTGTTCCCACATCAATCCTGGTCTCCCCTCCCATTATTCACACACACCAACCCATTAGTCTCCAGAAATTCTTCCACAACCCTGCCATTAGTGGTTGTCTTTGCACTCCCCCACAACTCATTATGCACATTTATATCACCACACCACACAACCTTTCCACCCCACACTGTCTCTCTATGCCGACCAACTCTTCTAGCACCAGTAGTTTGCAAGGGTTATAATCACACACACGCCCCCCTTCCCCACCCCAACAACAACTCCCATACACTCAGCCACTTGTACACCAACTCGTCGATACGACACCCCTTGCATTCCAGCTGATTCCATTCACCAGTACCCATCATTCCTTTCCCAGCAGTATATAACCAGCCATTTTGTGTCTTTTTCTCTGTCTCCCTGGTAGGGCATGCAGTTGCTCTGTCTGTTTTGGTTTTGGTCTGTAGCTTTGGTGTTTGAGTGAGAGCTTAGTCTGTTAGAGAGAGTGATAGGCCTATGTGTGTGTATTTAGTGTGATAGCTGAATTAGTATTGTACATTCTTGTTTGCTATCATTGTATTAATCATTTGTTTCTTTGCCTTCCCAGGGGGAAAGGGGAACACTTGGGAATGTTAGGCAAGATGCCCTGGGCTCACACTACCCGGAAGGTAACTCCCTTGTTATATACACCAGGGTAGATCGGGACTGACCACCTTCTGTACTTTTGAGTTAGGGCGCTTCACTCATGTGCCAGATCAGTTTAGTTGTGTGTGTGTGTTATATTAGAGCAGGTTAGAGGGTGGGCTTTTGTCATATCCTTTTTTTGCTTTGGTCCAGTCCAGCCCTTTCTCCCAATCTGTATTTTGTTATGAAAAATACTTATTATCAATATATTTACCATGGCAAATAATAGCCCATCAATTAATTGGTACACTGTAGTCTTTGTGTCCTTGCTCGCACCTATGACCTCATACCTCTTTTGCTGACCTCAGGGTGTCCTGGTCAGTGGGTTTGACATCCCACTCCCCTCCTGGGGAGCAGTGCGTAACAGCTACTGTTTTGCCTGGTCAGTAATTCTGTTTTTGCATCTGTTTAGAAACACCTGCCTGCCACCACTCACCTTCTCACTCTCCTGGGGCCTCATATATAAACGTTGCGTACGCAGAAAAAGCTTGCATACCCTGGTTTCCTCGCAAATGGTGTGATGTATAAAAATTTACTTGACGTGAGAATGTGCGGGCCATCACAGAAACTATTGAGCAGACGTAAGAATGTGCGGGCCGTACGCAAAGTCTTGTCTGGCTCTACAGTTACTGTAATACGTCCCCTCTCTCCACTGAGATTTCCTTGATCAAATACCACTCAGGGGCAGAGTCACTGGCCTGCTCATGTTGCCCCATGAAACCCCACACTTTTGGGATGGGAGTACACTGGTGGGGACTATACCTTCTCAGGGTGGTTGTGGTCTGTTGGTGTCCCTTTGGTTGTGTGCTCAACATTTAAGTCTAATTGATATGTGACAGGGAACAAAAGGCAGTTTATATATTAATTTTTGGGGTCAGAGTTGTATCGAGGTACTAGAGCTAAGGTATCACCACTCTAATGTTTCTGATGTCATGTTGATCCTAAGAGGACCCAAACCCTTGGAACATAATTGAGGACCATGTGAGCTGATGGCTCATTTCTGTCTCTGTCTTGTGCCCACCCCGCTGTGCTATTGCCTATGTCACGGCTTTTGGTGACCACATTTCCACCTGGTGACTCCAGCTGTATATATCCAGAGAGCATTGCATTCTCCCTGCCCAAGACCACTGAATTGTGTTGATGCTACGCAAGGGCCATCCAGCACCCGCCTGAGTAGATACATATGAAACACACTGTGATTGTTCATAAACACTGGCAGTTGGAATTTATATGTGATGTAATTGACTCTCCTCAGGACTTCATAAGGCCCTACAAACCTTGGACCTAGATTCCAGCAGGCCAGGCGTAGTGGTATGTTCCGAGTCGAGAGCCAAACCTGATCCGTATGGTGATGTATGGCATGCTGAATGCATATATGGGCTGAGTTCCATGTGTCCTCAGCGCACTGGAACCAGTCATCTACCGTGGGTGCCTGGGACTGGTTCGGATGCCATGGGGACAGGACATGCTGAAAAGGTGTGTAGATGGTGGAGTGGCAAACAGAGTTCTTAGCATGTTCTGCCCAGGGCAGAAACCTGGAACACAGTACGACCGCAGGAATCTATCTACTTTCTGGTGTACCCACTTCACCTGCCCTTCAGAAAGGATGTTTAGCCCCCTCTAATCAGCTATGACTAACAACTCACAGTCTGCGTCATCATAGTTCAGTTCAGTGGACATCAACTTCTTGGACTAGAAAGCGTAAGGGCGGAGCTTCGCCGGAGCACCTGACCATTGCAACAGCACTGCCCTTACACCACTCTCCGAAGCATCAACCTCCAACACGAACTGTAACAATGAATCAAGATGTGCCAACACAAGAGCGGATGAGAACAGAACCTTCAGTGAGGTGATGGCCCCCCCTTTAGCAGTGACGTAATCGGATCCACACATGAACCTCCTGTAATAACTTGCATTATGTAAAAGGATATACATTCTGGAATAGTACTCTGACTTACTTCTCCTGTCCCTAATGGCTACTGTCCAACTCCTGGACTGGGAATAGCTTGGGCTTTGTAGTCAGTATGCGACCCCTGTGTTAGTGACCTATCGATAAAGTTCCCCACCGCCCATGAATCTACCAGGACCCTAAGTGAACGGGAACTTTGATATTAAGGAAACTACAGGAATGAGTAGCTGAGAAGCTGACTGTGAACAGAGGGGATTTATATCAAGAGATACAGGTGGTAAGTGGTCACATAGTGCCCCTTTTTGCCACAGATGGCCCGAACGCTGCTTCCGGTGAACCCCCTTGCCTGCGGAAAGACTGTCCAGCTGGATTGCCATGTCTACAACCTGGTCAAATGACAACAAGCTAGCTCCCGCCAGACATCCTCCCAGAGGCTTCAACGGAAGTGATCGATTAAAGCTCTGTCGTTCCAACCGGACTCTGCGGGCAGCATCCTGAACTCCAGGGGATACTCCCTCGCTGGCCTATTGCCCTGTCAGAGATGGTAGAGGCATTCATCCATATCCAGTCCTTCCTGATGATGGTTGAATACTGAAGAAAACAGGCCAGTGAACCCCCCATAGTCATCAATGACTGGGTTCTGGTCCCTCCAAACAGTGTTGGCCCATTCCAGGGCGCACCTGGAGTGACAAGAGATGAGCGCAGATACCTGGTCAGATGCAAAGGGGGCGGAGTTCGTAATATAGAAGCAAGAACTCTTGACACTGTTTGAAGGTCCCATCACAGGCCCGGGGGAGGGAGACGTTGACAGCCGCAGCCAGAGAGAGAGCATTGTCTGCAGGGGCTGGCGGCAGCAGGTGGTGAGATGGGAGCTCCTTGTTGTGGAATAGTTTGTTCCAACCGGGTCACACTTTGGATGATCGTCTCCATGGCTTGGCCAAGTCTCTCCAGCATGGAGCAGTGACTCTGCAAAGTAGTCACTATGCTGTTGAGGTCTGGTGCTCCATACACCAATGATACAATTTTTCAGTTCGTATCTACTATTGACGGACGCTAATTATTTTTTTTTTCATGTTAGTGCTTCTACGATGAGAGCTTTGCTGGCTCCGAATACACACACGAGCCCTGCACATCCTCGGGTCAAGGACAGGCAAGAAATCCGGCAACCAGGGCCCGAGGACGGCGTGGTCGAAGCGTAGTAGCAACAAATCTTGGAGAAGAGGACCTGCGCCGAGTTTTGAGTCTACAAGCTCAAACAGCGGCATATGAACAGGTACAGTATGTGTATATTATATATGCATACACATTATTACTATATTATCTCCAGTATCATTTTCTCAAAGTTTCTCTGGTGGTTGGATCACTACTGCTTATTTGTTTTGCTATTACACCACACAGCTTTGTGTCTGTGTTATGTACATTGACCTAGTATTTTATGTGGACACAGAAGTGCTGTTAGAATACAAGGCCCTGTTCAATATTTGTGAATGTTCTTTCCAATTACTTTCAACATTGGGATTCTAACAATTACATATTCCTTTACAGGCTAAAATTTGCGAAATGAGCCTGGATCAGTCGCATGAAGTCCTGGAACTCTGCCTGACTCGTGACCCAAGTTTGATGTTCGATGTTCTTCAGCGGTTATCAGAAAATGCTCCTCCTACGGGCCCTCCTGTATCAGGTCAACTTACTTGGTGTGTCTGCCAGAGGTGCAGAGAGATGCCCACATTTGTGGAGAAAAAGTGCTGTGGACAACATCCAGAGTACTGCGTTTCCATGCTACCCCACATGGAAGCCTACATTCTGCAGGAGGGTGTCCTGCGCCTTGCCAGACACATATGGAATGACATCCGTGCGTTGGCTGATCTTCCAGACCCCGGACAAAGTAACAGACAGTTCCGTCACGCAGCATACAGACAATTTGTTGTGTGGCAATATGGAGCACTTGGACAGGGTCACAGAGTGGTGATAACAAGTTGCTGTTTCTGGAAGATACGTGACCGTCACCCTGATCCACTAGGACAATACAAAGGTTTTATCCCTAGTAGGGTGTAAGATCAACCAATATTTGTATTACCACTGTATTAGTACCATATTTCCGTACATTGTGTGGATGAATACATGTAAATAGTTTTGTATCTCAATAATGTAAACTAAATACCAAGTATTTTACCTTGTCTGATTTGTTCAAATAAATATTTTAAAATAAATGCTTTTTCTTTACATTTGCATCATACAAAAAACTATATTGATGTAGTTACATCATATGGCTCAAATAATGGCATGACAACTAAATGTAGAATGACAATGATTTATTATAAAAATACAAATAATCGCCTTTATCACAAATATTTAAACAAAGTATATACATTATATACACATTATACAGTTGGGCAAAAAAGGTGTCTAGAAGGATCCTGACTGATCATGAAGAATGGTTGGACTTTGCACGTTCTGTCGTGGGATTCAGTCTTTCGGCAGCGATTGACCTAGACAAACAATCACAATTAGCAAGGGTAACATGATTACCACGTAACTGTAAAAACAACACTACCTCCATCTATTGTGGGTGCAGAGTATTATTTGAGTGCTTTTTATATGCGCCAGAAGCAGTCAATTCAATTTTAGAGTGATGTTGCAATGCCTTCTTATACGGGAACTTAGCTAACCTCAGTGTAAGGTGTGAATACATATGTGGCCTTGATACAAATGGGTTCTAATCCAAGGAACACAATCAAATTGATGACTCTAAATCCTTCAAGAGTAAGCAACATTTCACTTTCAGTCATTTTTGTAAATGTTTTTTTTCTATTACTTTTGCTGAAAAAGGCACATATTTGCCGTGATTGTCTCATGACTTATACAAAACTATTTTAGATTCTAAAAAAAGATCTCAACGGTTGACATGTGAAATTTCGAAATGTGTTAAATATAATGAAAAGCCATATGGATTTTAAAATAGCTGTGACTTCTTCAGGCCACAGATTTTTAACAACTCACCTATTCACCAGCTGACTTGAATCTGCAATAGCTCCTCTGTTGTTGGGGCAGGGACACCAGACAGAACTCCATGTTGGCGGGGATCATCAGGTCTTCTGGTTCTCCTTCTAGGCATCCCCTCACTAGACAGCCGTTGTCGAACGATAGCATTCTGGAGGTCCACGATGTAACTATAGTCCTTCTCCACCTTCACCGAGTACAAGCTCCACTTCCTGGGGCCTCATGTATAAACGTTGCGTACGCACGAAAAGCTTGCGTACGCTGGTTTTCAAGCACACGGTGTGATGTATAAAAAATTACTTGACATGAGAATGTGCGGTCCGTCACGGAAACTTTTGAGCAGGCGTGAGAATGTGCGGGCCGTACGCTAAGTCTTGTCTGGCTCTGTAACGTGACAAATTCTAACTGAAAAGTGCCATAACTCACCAAAAATGACAAAATAAAGTGTCCACTACAGTTCCTGTAAAACGTCTAGACGTTGACTATTCTAAAAACATAATTACATCCGCTAATAAAAGTTCGATCATTGATGTGGATCGATGACTCACATCAAAATGTCAAAACCCAAACGGGAAATGCTATTACCTCAATCTGCCACCACTCAATAACTTCTGTTAAAATTGAGGGTGTCAAACGAACGACAAAATCATTCAGGAAATGCATGTCACCCTCTGTATATGGTGAACATTGCACAAGGCACATATTATTTACCACTGATGAAATATATACTCGCTGTGCAGCTACAAGATTGGCATAGGAAAATGCAATTGTCTCTGTGAGCCTGACTTTGGCACATCCATAACGTGCAGGAGGCATGACGCCCGGATCCACCTCCAGTAACAGTTGTGCAAAATCACTCACTGTTGATGCTCAATTGATTCTGTGGATTGTGTAAATAAGTGAACAAGGTGTGGGAAATTAGGTGTAGCCTATAAAATGACGCGTAAATCATGCTGCTATATTTGATGCGCAATGGCTGCTGGCACTGCTAGAAGACATTGCAA
>JACXGM010029218.1:0-13813 GCA_016801145.1 Umbra pygmaea
TGTGTGTGTGTGTGTGTGTGTGTGTGTGTGTGTGTGTGTGTGTGTGTGTGTGTGTGTGTGTGTGTGTGTGTGTGTGTGTGTGTGTGTGTGTGTGTGTGTGTGTGTGTGTGTGTGTGTGAGATGCAGCAGTGGTCTCATTCACTCCAGGCCATTCTGTCCTTGTGCTTCTGGACATCATTTCAGCTGGAGCATAAACAAGTTGACAGGCGTGGCTGGTGGTTGGTGGTGGGTGGTTGGTGGTGGGTGGTGTGTGGTTGGTGGTGGGTGGTGGTGAATTCGAGGGTCCTGCGCCTCCACCCTCCCTTCCAGCTATTGCACGCACCCATCGTCCACACTTCTGTCGGGTCAGCGGGCAGCGAGCCGAGCGGGCCATCAATCGATGGGCTCCTCCACAACACCATCTGCATGCAGATGATGGCCAGCATGTCCCTACGTGTCGCCTTTTAAAAAGAGAGGCCTTCCCCACTGCGTTTACAGAGCATTAAACTTTTAGAGCCCTCGCCATGTAGATTTAATACCAACTGCTGATACAGAAAGATACGATAGAGAGAGGCGGATCCTGACCTAAATAATATCGTTAAGAGAAGGCACTTAATGTCAGTTGTAGGCTTTTTTCGAGCACAGCGTATTATGATTGTTAAATTATATGTGCAGGCAAGACCAATATCTAGGTTTTATTACCAGTTAGAAGCAGTGGGGTGAGCATTATTTAGTGTGGCTGGTGCCATGGTGACGCAGGGCTTGTGACTAACACACTCTGGAGCTGGTCTATGTTGGACGAGCTGGGGAAAAACTGCAGGGAGAAATATTGTGTTGTGTAAAGCACATAGATGCCTGCAAATGTGCGCACACACAAGCATACAGTAGATACAAACACACAAACAAAACAGTGTAGGCAGCCTGAATGACGTCACAACCTCAGATTATCAGCCCTGAGCTGTCCATAAGCACGTTAGCACCCTGGGCTCTTGGGCCTTAAGCAACATAACGAGGGATTCCGGATAATTTACTGACACGTAAACACACCACACAAGCTGAATACCAGGCCAGCCCCCAGGAGACATACCTGCCAAACATAGATACCAGGCCAGCCCCTCCAGGAGATGCACCTGCCACACATAGATACCAGGCCAGCCCCCAGGAGACGTACCTGCCACACATAGATACCTGGCCAGCCCCCCAGGAGACGTACCTGCCACACCCAGATACCTGGCCAGCCCCCAGGAGACGTACCTGCCACACCCAGATACCTGGCCAGCCCCCCAGGAGACGTACCTGCCACACACAGATACCTGGCCAGCCCCCCAGGAGACGTACCTGCCACACCCAGATACCTGGCCAGCCCCCAGGAGACGTACCTGCCACACCCAGATACCTGGCCACACCCGAGGAGACATATCTGACACACATAGATACCTGGCCACCCCCCAGGAGACATATCTACCACACATAGATACCTGGCCAGCCACTCATGGAACACACATGCTCACACCTAGATATACATGGGCTCTCACCCAGCAGCTCACCTGCCACCGCTACACTACAACTCATTTTAGAATTTAAGTGTAGTTCAAGAAATGTCTCTGTCCACCAAAACTTTCTGATCCAGGGGCTCTCCTGGTATACTTGCCAGACACTCAGTGACCCACAGTTACCCTTCATAGTTAGGCATGTGGGAGGACAGTACATAGGCTGAGAAGGGCCATGGGGTGATTGTCAAAGAGAGGAAAACAACATGTTCAGTGAGTGAGTCACTCTTCAACAATGAGGCAGTTTGTAAAATAATCTTGTTTCCTCCGGGTGTGAGCGCAGATGCCATTCACTACCAAAGCCCCAGTGCCTTTAAGTTTGTGTGACGTTCTGGTCTTCATGAGCAAGGCCAGTGGAAAACTGGAAACTCATCCTGCAGTCTTTAGCATCAGATGACTGCACATCAATGACCTGTGCCCCTAGGCTGGAGATCAGACTGAACTGGGATCTGACACGGAGGCCATGAGGTGGCGATTTCTGATGTAAAACTACTCATCTGACCTCTTCAAGAAGCAAACCTCTGCTGCTTTTTCTTTTTCCCCTACCGTATTAAAACCGGTTGTGCATACATGGCCTTGTCTGTGTTTATCACAGATATACGGTACGCAATTCACATTTGACCAGAATAAAAGAGAGATGCACAAAATAGGGAGGAAGTCGAAGAGAGAAAGGAGAGCCTGGTGTTTTGACGGTCTCCTCTCCTGCGGTTGCCGTGGAGGCAAGGAGTGGAGCGACAGCGACGGACTGTGATTGATATAATAGCGGTGTGGCACTGCCACCTGATCCACTCCAGTAACACTGAACTCACTGAACCAAGATGGCCGCCTGGCTGAAAGGAAGGGACGGGGGGTGAATGGAGGATGTGTGGAAATCAGCCTAGTGCCCACTGGCTCATTGGTCTCTGAGCACTGCTAAGAGAGGTTTATACTGACAGGTACAGCGGCTCCCACAATCACTCACAAACCCACCCACAAACCCACCCACAAAGACATCTACATTATCACACTGGTCATGATTACATGAGCCCTGCAAATAAAATAACACATTACAACAACCTACTGCATTTTAATACATCTTAAGAACTGTGGAAATAGAAATCTCCAAGCATACTAGATATCTTCTGCAATACCAGGCTTAGGTCCTGTATATACAGTTTCAAACTATGTATGGAGCCAAAGGGCTTGAGTGAAAGTGTGGTGTGACCTTGTTCAGAAGGCTTCACTTCAACCCTAAGAGCCATTAAGTCTGTCAAGATGAATATCTTAAATCATATACAAATGCATGGATCAACCACAATTCTCAGTTAAAAGCGTAACTGTTTTAGTCATATTACGACCAGTGTGGGAATGCAGTTCTTGTGTCCTTCCGTAAAAAATGACTCCTGCGTCTGGGATTTCAGTTCTCTAACTGGCAGATGCAAATTGCTGCCTGTTCGATCTTCCAAATGGAAATGAGCAGCAGCTCTGCCATTGAAAATGTGGCTTTTCTCTGGTCTGCTGCCGGACGATTAGCAGCTGAGAGGCAGCTTAAGATGCAGAGCTTTTTTCTTACAGTAAGAAATATGTTCACACGGGAAGCTAGGCTAGAACACACAGAACTAGAGAAAGCTGACAAGATGTCGTTTTTTCCTCTTATGACATCGCTCAATTGCCTTACTCGCAAGGTTGTTATCAGCCCAGCTTGCCTTGGCTAATACAGCGTAGTTTAGCTTCACCCTGTAACTCGAAGGCCGAATTAAACCGTTGTGATAAACGTGATTACATTCGTCGCTATGCATATAACTACACACATCTGTAGCTGAGCCTTCATTCCCAATACCTGAGTCGGGCTATTTGCCCCTTGGAAGATTAGTTAAAGGATGAGCATGGAGCCAGGAAGTTCAAATGAAAAGACAGACTGGTCATCGCCACAGCTGATCAGTATCTGTGGCATAAGTCAACATTTAGGGCCAGGACGTACGGTGTGTGTGTGTGTGTGTGTGTGTGTGTGTGGTATCAACAATGAAGGCTTCTGTCTTAGTATTACAGTTGTCCTAATGACTCAGAGCTGATTACAGGGTTATATGAGCATGTACATTAGATCCTCAGATTATACACAAGGGAGATCCTCCACGAGCATGTTGTGTCCACAACACCTCTGATTGGTTGGGTAGGGACATGATTTAGGAAGCCTACAGCTAGCACCAAACACAGCTAGCCCCAAATACAGCTAGCCACAAACACACCCAAACACAGCTAGGCCCAAACACAGCTAGGCCCAAACACAGTTAGGCCCAAACACAGCTAGCACCTAACACAGCTAGCACCTAACACAGCTAGCACCTAACACAGCTAGCACCTAACACAGTTAGGCCCAAACACAGTTAGGCCCAAACACAGCTAGCACCTAACACAGCTAGCACCTAACACAGCTAGCACCTAACACATTTAGCACCTAACACAGCTAGCACCTAACACAGCTAGCACCTAACACAGCTAGCACCTAACACAGCTAGCACCTAACACAGCTAGCACCTAACACAGCTAGCACCTAACACAGCTAGCACCTCCCATATATACTTCCCATATGGTTTGCAGATGTTGATGAGGAGCTTTGTGCCCTTTGGGTATGTTGTGTTATTTACTTGGGTACCTTTAAACACAATTGAGAAACAAAAATCAATTTCTTAGTATTTCATTATCTATATAATATTTCCTAAAGGTTGACATGTGGCAAAATGTAATACTTTATATTAAATATATATTCTAGGACATGGTTTGTATTTGGGAATGTTCTCAAACAGTTCAAAGAATCTTACAAAAAAATAATTTTGGGAAAGATAATTGTTTCAGAATTACATGTACAAGGGTGTAGGAACGAGTTACATACATTTCACAAATTGTTCTTATTATTGGGGGGGACCACATTGCCTGTCTGTAACATTGGGGGGAACATGTGCCCCCCATCCCCCACATTCCTACACCCTTGTACACGTACAATAGTTTTGCTTAATCTTTTTATAAATGGCAGTTCCATTCTTACTCAGATAGACAACAATGAGACACCCTTGAATTTAGCTAATCCCATTAAGTACCATTTGTGTTTCTCAATGTTGAAACAAAAATATATATATAAACAGTCTTCTTCCGTCTAGCTATGACCAGCCTAGCCCCTGGAATGGGCCAGCACCTACAAATATTCAGAAAGGTCACGTGACTCGGTAGCACCAATAAAAATCCCTGAAAAGAGGTCCTGATTCCTGTCACTCTACAAAACCTGGCCAGGACTGTGGGGAGAACCAGATGGACAGCCCCCTATTCTCACCCCTCTCTCCACCTCCCCCCTCTGTTGTGAACGTGTCAATACTGCGGTTTCTCCTGACTCACTGTGAGTCATCAGATTATTCTGGAATTGAGCTAATCATTACAAAAATCAAACAGTACAGGGGGACGCTGGGAGTACAGGGGGACGCTGGGAGTACAGGGGGATGCTGGGAGTACAGGGGGACGCTGGGAGTACAGGGGAACGCTGGGAGTACAGCGGGACGCTGGGAGTACAGCGGGACGCTGGGGGTACAGCGGGACGCTGGGGGTACAGCGGGACGCTGGGGGTACAGGGGGATGCTGGGAGTACAGGGGGACGCTGGGAGTACAGGGGGACGCTGGGAGTACAGGGGGACGCTGGGAGTACAGGGGGACGCTGGGGGTACAGGGGGATAGAACATGTTAGCCTTGCATGAGGATACTAGACTCACTAGAGAAGAAGACTTTAGAATGGAAGGCAGAAGGTGGAAAATGACTGAGTGCCAGTGATTGAAGCGAAGTGACCGAATATATCAGGAATGCTTAATGAATCAAATGAATGTTGTGATGAAGTTATTTAAACCACTTGATGCGTGCATCCCTGCTGTTGTTTCATGTCTATTTTGATAAATGTGTTGACTGCAGACACTGGAATCTGTTTTCTGTGAGTTAAAGTCTCATTCTGAGAGAAGACTAAGGAGATAACAGGAAATTATGTTGACTATCAAGATGAGGACAAACGTTTCCTAATTAAAAAGTAGAGTGTTTCTCCAAACCTTCTCTGATTAACTAGTGCCTGTTGAGTAATAACGCTTTCGGTTCAACTCATAAAACAGTCACAACTAATACATCATAATTTATCAAAGCATGATTAAGTGAGCCTTAATCAATTAGCTTTAGGCATTGAACTACATGTCACACACTGCAATTCATTCTGTCCTATACATTTCTTTTCAAACGGATACACATTCAGAGAAACAGTAGTAAGGCAGTAAACACATTTGTTTAAACACCAAAAACAGACATGGCAAATGGATTTAGAGTGTACATGCATCACAAACCAGCCTCAAACAGGCTTAAACAAAAAAAATATTTCTTGACAGAATTGGTTTTACTTTTACTAGTAGTTGAAGCTGAAAGAAGCACGATTTGACCACTGTATTTATGTGTTTGTCAAATTTCAGCCCATCATCGAAGACAACGCCAAGATTTTTGACCCAAGACTTAACAAACGGGGATATTTCACCCAAGTATGTTTTTGGTATACTAGGAGAATCTGAAGGACTAAAAACTATTATTTCAGTTTTACTCTCATTAAAATTTAGAAGGTTTATAGACAACCAGGCCTTCACATCAGACAAACAGGTCACAAGTGCCTCCAAACCATTTGAACTCTGTTTTAATAGCAAATAGATTTGAGTATCATCTAGATAGCAGTGAAACAACAGACCGGGCTTCCTAAAAATAGAACCCAATGGGAGCATATAATGTAAAAAGAATAGGTGCTAAGATGGAACCCTGAGGGACACCACATGATAGATGAGCTGCCTCAGATGAATGTTGACCCATATTAACTTTAAAACTTCGATTACAAAGGTATGATTTAAACCATTCAAGAGCACTTCCTTTTATACCAACACAGTGCTCCAAGCGAGCAAGAAGGACAGCATGGTCCACTGTGTCAAACGCAGCGCTCAAGTCCAGGAGCATAAGCACAGCATAGTCCCCAGAGTCACCATTAAGTAAAATATCATTTAAAACCTTCAAAAGTGCAGTCTCTGTCATGTGATATTTTCTAAAACCTGATTGAAAGATCTCAAATATATTATTTTCATCTAAGAAACTCTGCAATTGCTTAAGAACTATTTTCTCTAGGATCTTTGTAACAAAAGACAAATTAGAAATGGGCCTATAATTATCTAAGACAGTAGGGTCCAGATTCGGGCTGTTAAGCAAAGGGTGAACTGTGGCATGTTTTAACACATCTGGTACCGTACTAGTTTCAATACATTGGTTTATCATAGCCACAAAGTAGGGACCTACTACATCAAAAACTTGTTTCAGGAAATATGGAGGCATAGCATCAATGGAAGAGCCTGATGGCTTTAACTGGCACACTATTTCTTGAAGTTGTATAAAAGAAATAGGTTCAACCCGACTGACCTCTGCAATACAGACAGAGTGAATAGATGGATCAAAAGCAGGGGGAGATATCCCCAATCTGATAGCATTAATCTTAATTATTAAAAATTTAAGAAAATTGTTACACACTGTTTGTGAGACAACCGGAAACTCAGAGACAGGTGGATTTACCACAGTGTTGAAAACAGTAAAAAGAGTTTTGGGTTTACGATAATTACTATTAATAAGTTCTGTAAAATACCTAGTTTTTGCTCCTTTCACTGCCTTCTGAAATTTGGATAAAGAATCTCTTAATATTTCAAAAGAAATTTTGAGCCTGTCCTTATTCCACTTGCGCTCCGCTCGTCTACAGCTCTGCCTCAACGAACGAACATGATCCTCAATCCAGGGCTCTGATCTTGGTTTGATTTTTAAGGTCTTTACAGGAGCCACTGCATCAAAGACATTTATAAATGTGGAGTTAAGTCTGGGTAGGAGCTCCTCTGCACTCAGACCATACTGACACACATCCACAGATTGAATAGCATCACAGAAGGCTAGTGAAAAGCATCACAGAAGGCTTGCTTGTAGATGAGGTAATAAATCAAGATTTACGGACATATTTAGTGGTTTTAGAGTAATTTGATACACAAGGAACAGAAAATAAAACAGATTTATGGTCAGAAAACCCATTTTCAACCACCTCAAGATCATAGAGAGAAAAACCATATGATATCACAAGGTCAAGTGTATGTCCCAACTGATGAGTAGGGACATTCACATGTTGTTTGAGATCAAATACATTCAACAAAGTAGTACATTCTTTAGTTAATGAATCAGTTGTGCAACACACATGAATGTTAAAATCACCAAGAATTAACAATTTATCATATTTGAGTATAACTTCCCCCAAGAAGTCTGCAAACTCTTTTACAAGGTTTTTGTTGTGCTTAGGAGGGCGGTAAATCAGAGCAATCAAAAGTGGGCCATTCAGTTTTAACGTTAATGTAAGCAACTGGAGCTCAAAACTCCAATATTCATAAAGCATGGTTTGGCAACAGGAAAATGTGTCTTTAAAAATAGAGACCTGGGCCCGTATTTATCAAGCTTCTTAGAATTACTCTTAAGAACACTGCTAAGACTTGACTTAAGAGTAAGAAAATTCTTGGCTCAAAGCTGTGCTTAAAAGTTAGTTATCAAACATCTTAGTCCTACTTTTAGTGAAGTGTAGGACTAAATCTTAAGTGTCAGTCTTAGAACTGATTCACGACACTTTGCTTCTGCCGCAAAAGGGATATTGGATGACGACATAGGCAGGATCCAATCACTGAATAGATGTACTTGTTTAAGAATATTCTCAAATAAATTCACATTCAATCGTGACATTCATAAGAGGAGATGACATTCAACAAACATTTGAAAATAAAGAATTTAAGAGAATCCATTATGATATACACATTGTAAATTAAAGATCAAAAAAGGTTTCCAAAATCTTTTCCACTATTTCTCAATTAAATATTTCAAACGAGTGTGCTGTTAACTAACCTGCCTATATATAGCCTTGAGTTAATGATGTAATCATAGCCACCATGGATTCCAAAAGACAACCGAACTGAGGAGAATAAGAAACACTGCTTGCTGAATTAGTCAAATTTCTAAGTGCAGAATGTGGAATCTGCGCTTTCACTGGCCAATCCCTCTCCACCACACTTCGTGTGATACGATGTGCCCTGTGAAGGGATATATTATATATCACCTATAATAGGATCTAGTGTTCTATTAATAAACTATGAAACAATTGTGAATACATAGCTTACAAAAAGGCTACCTATTCTGTCAGTGGCATATGGAAAGGTGTGAGCAGCCACGAGCGGGTATCCTCCGGCCACTTTCATTCAATATCGCGCAACATGGCCCAGGCCATTTGGGTACCACATCCAAAATGTTGTACCCAAAACAACATGAATTGTGTTTGCTTCTGTTGGATTATGCGGGGTGTTGTTGGGACATCAGTGAAACGCGTGACAATGTATTGAGCTGTAAGTGCCTTAATTGTTTCCATTACAATTCGGCTTATTGATGGTTGTGATGGGCCAAATCATCAGCATTGCGTTGCAAACGAAGCATAATCACCACCTTCAATTCATCTGAAAATCTATTGCTGCATAAATGTCACTGGTTAAATGAAGTTCCTCACTCAGTCGCTGATGAAGATGATGCCTGCTCTGTCCAAACAATACAGTTTTTAATTAATTGAGCAGCGTCAAACAATAAAAAAAAGTCCTAAAAGATTTGTGCACGTCTCTGTCTACGACATCACAAGCCCCTACTGGCAACTCTTAACCACTTGAGAGACCTCTCGAGCGGTCTTAAATAGCTGGGAGAGTAAGAGTGATTCTTAGCTTTCAGAAATTTGATAACTTGCTTTTACACTTAAGTTTGAGAGTAGGAGTAAATTTTGTCAATTCTCAGCACTTAAGACTAAAATGGCACTTTGAGAAGCTTGATAAATACGGGCCCAGACCTCCACCACAGCCCATTATACGAGGTGAATTAAAAAACAGACAATTTTGAGGTAAAAGTTCAGAAAACTGACGTAAGTCCCCAGTAGTAAGCAAACTTTCAGTAATAAATAAAAAATCAAGTTCACAGGAGGAAAAAAATCATTAACAATAACAGTGTTGTTTACCACTGATCTGGCATTTAGTAACATCATCTTCAGCTGAGGCAGATTCTCAGTCGATTCCTGCCGAACCTGAGAAAATCATCTAAGAGCGGGGCGAGCTGTAGACAGGGAATGGAGCAGCCACAGCCGGAGTCACTGAAGTATTCCATTCATATACTGGATCCAGAGAACGCCAGCGAATTGAGAAATGCGCCGGCTAAACCCTTCACAGGGAAATGCAAAGAGAGACGCGACTCTCGCTGTTGAGCCAGGAAATGCTCCAGTTTAACGGCAAAGCCACCCCGTCTTCCGCGTCTTCTCCTATGCCTCTTCCCCAGTAGCAAACAGTGACACAGGTCTGAGACATCAGAAAAGGAGATGAGTGAGATGAGCCATTTCCCGGTTGATATAACAGATCGTTTGCATTGGGTTGCAAACTTAGAAGAGTTAATTTGTCATATACCAATATCAAGGAAGAAGATTGAGTAAAATACGAAATAAAACGGAGTAAAACAAACAAACTAGCGACTAGACCATGAGTCCGACGGCAAGCCACAAACAACGGCGCCATCTTTGATTCATCTTGGTGTTCTTGGGGTCAGAGGCAGCATTCCTCCTCCTCCAAACACGGCGAGTTGAGTTGATGCCAAAGAGGTCGATTTTGGTCTCATCTGACCACAACACTTTCACCCAGTTCTCCTCTGTATCATTCAGATATTCATTGTCAAACTTCAGACGGGCCTGTACATGTGCTTTCTTGAGTAGGGGGACCTTGTGGGCACTGCAGGATTTCAGTCCTTCACGTTGCAGTTTGTAACCAATTGTTTTCTTGGTGACTATGTTCCAAGCTGCCTTGAGATCATTGACAAGATCCCTTGTAGGTCTGGGCTGATTTCTCACCGTTCTCATGATCATTGCAACTCCACGAGGTGAGATCTTGCATGGCGCCACAGACCGAGGGAGATTGACAGTCTACTATCTTGTCCCTGACATCCTTGGACAGCACTTTGGTCTTGGCCATGGTGTTTGGTCTTTGCCGTTTTTTATTCTAGTAATAAGAATAGAAAAATCTATTCTTACAATTTGAAGCTTTCAGTATAATTCCTGTTAGCAAAACTGAGTAAATGTAGGGTTATTATTATTAAAAAAAAAATTCTACTTTTGTTGTGACATTCGACTAACCAATGATCAGTACTTGTATTGGTATTCTACCGTAATAAGCCAACGCCATGGCAAAAGTCACATTTTCAGAGGTTCGGCACCAGACATGATAAACAATAAGCAATATCTGTAATTCATACATATTTATATAATGATAAATATATTTAGGCAAAACATTTACATACAGACATTTTACTTATGTAAGACATCAGCAATCACAAGGATGACTAATAATGCAGCACAAACATATGCATATACACACAGTCTAATAATGTAGCACAAACATATGCGTACGTACATACACATTCTAATAATGTAACACAAACATATGCGTACACACACAGTATAATAATGTAACACAAACATATGCATACACACACAGTATAATAGTGTAACACAAACATATGCATGCACACACAGTTTATTAATGCAACACAAACATATGCATACACACACAGTTTATTAATGCAACACAAACATATGCATACACACACAATCTAATAATGTAGCACAAACATATGCATACACACACACAGTCTAATAATGCAACACAAACATATGCATACACACAGTCTAATAATGTAACACAAACATATGCATTAGAGGTCGACCGATTATGATTTTTCAAGGCCGATACCGATAACGATTATTGGAAAACAAATAAAGCCGATACCGATTAACTGACCGATTATTATTTTTTGTGGGGAAATAATGACATTTCAAAAATACTGAAAAAACAAACGTTTAATATAGACTAATTCTTAATATAATACACAAAATATTTTCAAATCTCAAATAAATATCAAATTATTTTAATTTTTTCAAAAAAAATGGAAAAACACATAGTACACATAGTAAGATTTGTATTTGATACAACTTCGCCTATTAAATCTGTTTTGTAAAACAAACCCTTGGGTTTTGCCTAAAAAAAACATTTAATCTGTGCATTTTGATAGTTGTCCTTTTATTAACCAATCATATTTGGTGGTGCACAACGGGAGTACAGATATGACAATTTCCAGAAGCACTTGATAAATATATCTGGTTTCAAAATAAATACACAAATATGACAAAGAATATAAGTATAACAAAAGCATTAACTGAGAAACATGGGATTTTGTCTTTAACTACAGAATTATTCTCTTGCGCAAGGAATTGGAATAGCCTAATATTCTTCTCTTTTCGCCACCGTCTGACTCAACATTAGAAATAGGCTATTTTAAAAAGCACGTTTGAAAACACTAGCGATGTATATTCCCTGTTAAAATTAATGCATTTTGATTAAATGTGGAAGTTAAAAAAACTGTCTTCTGTGTATCGTTTTGAATAGGCATCGTATTTTGAAAAGTTACATGTTGCGCAATGACTGTGCATTGTTGAATAGACATATTAATTAAATCAGCACTCGTTTGGTCCCAGTGCCCAATTTTGATGTTGGCTGATCTGATGATTCATTTTAAATCCCCCTTATTCATCATATGCAACGCAATACAACGCAATAAAACAGGTCGTTTTTTCCTGAAAGCCTTGAGGAAAACAGAACGGATAAAAGTTTTGGCTGATAAAAAAATGGGTTCTGTCGGAATGAAAGCAGTGAACCTCTACCCACTATTCTAGACTAATATTAACCACGTGAAGCTAACAAGTAATTATATGCGACTGATTTTAATGTATCCCCTTTCATACTAGCTACAAACTTACCAAGGCTAACGTTAACTGCTGACGAGTGTAAAGCTGGATTCACACCAGGTCCGGCAAACTGGGTGCATTGCGGCGGAAGTCCATTCATTTCAATAGGAAGCAATGCGCACTGCTGCGGCAAATCTACCGGAACCGGCAAAATGTGGATGCGGTGCGGCGGGTGTGTCGCAAGAGTTGAAATAATCCAACTTTTGCGGTGCTTTGCCGCACGGTGCCAGAACCGGAAGTTGATTTACCTCTGAGAAAGAGCTAATATGTCGCTTTCATATATGGGTGTGTGAGATTGCAAGACAAGCTTTGACAGCTCAGTAGATAGTTTTCGTATTGTCAATTAATACCAAACTGAAAATAGCTCCTGTCAGTCGCCTTGCTGGAGATGGACAGTTGTATGCAATGTTGCCCACCATCTCGTACATGCGGAAGATTGATTACAATGTTGATTGCAGTGTACAAGTGTGTCTGCATTACGATGCCGTACGGGGATTTTTTGCCTGATCTGGTGTGAATCGGGCTTTAGGCTCTGGATACGGGTAGTTAAGGCACAGGTGCCATATTAGCAGCGGGTCTAGTCTGTACCAGAGCCATAAAGAGAGAGAGTTGCGTCAATGGAGGGTAAAAAATTATAATGTCACGTGGTACGGTCACGTGGTTCATGCGTCTCTAAAAAGTTACAAGTGTATGATTTTAATACATTGAAGTCTATGGGAGCAGCTGTAACAAGAGCGATTTTTGGTATGATCTATTATATGAAAGCTGTTTCAAGTAATGTAAATTGATTGTTAACTGTTGAAGATAACTAGTTTTCCTCAAACATTTAAATTAGTTGATTTTATAAACTTACGCTCAATAACGTGAGCTAAAATGTGTCTGCAATGCAGATTTAAAAAGTAATTCGGATTTTAAAGTTATTACCTCAGTAAGGAGCTGATGAAACGTTGCTTCTCTACGGCGACACGGGTAGTATCTCAGTTTGTTTGGAACTGTTGAGGGTCTCCATGATCCGCCATTGCTGAAAAAAAACTGACTGATGAAGTGAACGGAGTTGACGCAACTCTCTCTCTATGGCTCTAGTCTGTACTAACCATAGACTGTTGCCAACACTAGCAACAACGCTAGCAAAGCAAAGCCAGTCCTTCACTAGCCTATGGTGCGGTCGTCTCTTAACTACAACTTCTTTCTCTGCATTGAGTTGACAATCCTCTCAAATATAGACACACAAACGGAACAAATAATAAAAGTCTCAGTACCACTGTCTGTGATTGCAAAATTCTAGCTTAATTATTGTGACATGACAGCTATCAATATCCAAAGTAGCCGAACGTCATGTCGCCTATTCATGTTTTTTCTCGAAGTT
>JACXGM010029219.1:0-13748 GCA_016801145.1 Umbra pygmaea
GTTGAACCAGCGATCATTGATGAATGTGTCTGCATAGCAACTACCCCATATTGCAAATTACATTTCAGAATTATGAATTAATTATATACAGCACATTGCTATTAAGTGGTTTATTTTTTCCCTTTCACTTCGGGGTGGCCTAGAACATGAGGGCAGAAATTAGGCAAACAACAAATTGAATCAAGTAATATATATATATATATATATATATATATATATATATATATATATATATATATTACTTGATTCAATTAAGTAATATATATATATTAAATCAAGTAATATATATATATTATTTAAACAAGCGCTTTGGTAGTCCTGTAGTCAAAGTGATGGCAGATCTGGAGGACCTTAATTTGCGCTCTCTACATTGGGACCTTTCAGCGGGAGATCAGGGACAGGTCTGGTATATATCACAGCCAACAATAGTCAAAGTATGCCAGCAGTTTTAGCAGTTATGAAGTCCCTTTCTGGTATATTCAAACTATGATTAAAATACAATTTTATGAGATTGCTGGGTTTCCAATTGGGGTGAATTGGGCGATTGTACTGAGTCTGTAGCCACCATCCATGAATGATTACGCATTTATCAATCGCAAAAACTTTAATTCAATAAACGTTCAGATCATATGTGATGCCAGGATGTTTGTTATAGCCCGGTGGCCGGGTGGGACTCACGTCTCTGTTTTTCTAAACTGCAGCACAAGGAGGGCGCACTGCATGGCTGGAGTCATCTCCTCTGTGAGTTACGCCCTCGTACAATTATTATAATATTTCTAAATTTGAAATGGTTGGATGTGATTCCTCTTGGTGAAAAAGGTTATGCCCTGACTGAGTACATACACCGCTTGCAAATCCTGAAACAAGCAGGAGCGCAGGTTCAACAGTGCGCACACACGCACACGAACCACAGTGGAGTGATGTATAGGTTTGTACGGGTGGCTCTGTCTTGGGTAAGCGGGGTGGGCTGGGGGGACTGCTATACACACCAGAGCAGGCCTGCAACATAATTATGGCATGCGGGGTTCTCCGCGATATTGCGCTGGAGAAAGGTACCATTCATTGAAGATCAGTGGCCACAACACCCACCATTGTGGGCTCTACGAAGGAGACAGGATCTTATTCTGAGCTTCTAATCTAGCAAGTTCTATATTTCGTAAGAAAGCTACTTAAAAAATAGAATGTGTAATATTTAGTGAAAATAATTCATTTGTTTGAAATACACTTCAGGTTCTCGTTAATCACTTTCAATGACTATAGCAGTAACCTCAGTCAACACCGCATTTTCCTTTAACAATCGACGCCTGATTTTAAGCTTCCAAATAAAACAAATAAGTTGGCCTGCACCTGAGACCTGAGCGTCTTTATTTTTTCTCAGAGAAAATCATTTTCTTTGCCAGATTTCTCTTATCCATGTCGTAAATTCTAAGGGCGAGGCCTCTAATCAATGCATATTTGTGGGCGTGTTATTTAAATTACGATGGTTTTCAACCGTCTGATTTATCAACACCCGTTCATTCCTACGCTGGAATTGGAGTGATAAGAATGTTTTGTAAATCACACGTGAGTCTCGTCGTAAGATGATTTCTGCGCTCAGATCTACACTGGTTTCTACGCACGTTTGATAAATGAGGGCCACTGTGTTTATATCACAGAGCTTCATAGGCACACCGTGCCAATGTCGATATTGAGAAGTACATTATTTAGGCTAAACAACACTAGGAGGGATGCAAACATTAATACAAATTGGAACATATACATAACTATGGGGGGGGGGGGGCAAATCATTGATACAAATATGTTCATGTTTAGACGTTTAGCATGCTTTCAGTGTTTAAAAATGGTTTGAATATTAAATTTCATTCTCAGAAAATCTATTTAAAAAACACAAAGAACGTTTGCTGATGCTAGTAAATTTGCCATTGTGACGTAGTTGGTGGTTTAGAATCTTAGAACGTATTGATAGGAGCAGGCCATGGATGTATTAAGAGCAGGCAGGGTGAAAAAAAACTAAAATAAGGCCTGTTGTTTTCGTGATTACTTTAAAACTATGGCGAGCAGCTTGGATATAAGATAATATTATGAAACTGCAGATTATGATGGATGCAATGAATTAAATTTCATCCAGGAAAAGCGTTGTAAAAAAAACATCTGTCCAGCATACACATATAATGAGCCTACACAAAGCCTTTTTTCGGGCTCAGTAAACATTTCCATGGTAACCACAAGTTTGTCACCATGCAAATAAAATACAATTATTTATCTCAAAACAAGGTTGGTGCCCCATGAACTTTTGGCATCAATCACTTGGTCATGTCGTAGCTGGTTTTAAGGCTTATACTCCAATTATCAATTGAGAAATGTAATTGTATTCTTACATCCGAAGTATGCTGTGGGCGGGACTGTTGAGGTCTATAACAATGAATGCTATCAGTGGGCTGTCTTGTAAGCTTACTGCCGTGGTGAATAAGCAGTTCACTTTAGTACATTCCAGGTTGCTGTCGATGGAGGATAGGTTGGAGTCGAATATCTGTGTGGAAGAGACTAACTCTAAGAAGAGAAGACTGGTGCAAAATCCCAAGATTGCGGTAAGAAAATGTATATAAACTTTTTTAAGCCCAAGCTAGAAGTAGACTGGTAGCTTCGTAAAAGAAAAAGTGAGCACATCCAGTGTGATGTTTTAAAAAGTGTATTTTTTGGTCTTGTAATTTACAGGAAGCAGTACATTGTCTTCACAAATCGGAGACAAATTGTAGGCGCTACGAACTGGAGCAAGGGTAAGATTTAAAGAATATGCTTTCATTCTTCTGTATAAGGAAATAGGTACATTAATATAGGTATACCGAGCTTAACCGTGCATTTTTTCGTTTGTGTGTAATTACATTTTTTTGTGACTTACTTTTTTATTCATAGCACTCTCATTCAATTGTTTTTCAGCTGTGTGTAAGACATTACGAGACAGTACGCAGAACCTCCAGGTACGAACAACCAGCGGCGGAAGCGAAGAGTTCAGCTCGGAGTCGATCGAGAAGAATGAGGGTAAGACTATTAGATTAGAATAGATTATTTTGGTCAATGTGACAATTTTTCAGATGCCTTAATAGATGTGTTGTGTCCATATGCAGTGCATTGTGCAGTGCTGATTGTGTTTATTGATTTTTTGTACAGTGATTCCGGAGTACAGGGCAACGCACCACAGACCTCTGCAAAATAACCTGAATTCAGACAGAATGCCGCTAGTTACCTACAGCTCTGAGTCGGAAGACAGACACTTCGCCGTGCTGTAGGATTTTGGGCTCTGTTTCCCGAGCTTCCCATTTGTTGTGTAGGCAGATCTCCTATGCTTTGTACATGTGTTTGCGTTTGTGATAATAAAGCTCTTTGAATAAACTTAATAATTTTCCTTTCCTCAATATATTAATTCATGTCCTTGATGGTAATAATGGTATAGTCCACAGGATAACGATGACATAGGATATATATATATATACACAATATAATAGCATATCATATTAATAAATATATATGAATAAAAAAAAATATATATATATGCATATTAATTTTATTTTTGGGATTTACATTTATAATGACCCAGGGTGACTAATAGCGACAGATCTGCCAACAAATCATGAGTGATTTTCTTGTAAAAGTCGTGGTTTCATCCAATACTGAGTGAGGAAATTCAATCCAGGCCAGACATTCTGGCCAGGCGCAGTTTCGCTTCTCTTCATATGCTAAGTAGAGCCATTAGCTCTGAGTGAGGAAATTCTGTCCCGGCGCGGTTTTGCTGCTATTCATATGCAACTTTGAGCCATTATGGACCTCCGCGAGCTCTCCACATACGTCATGGTTCGTTTCCATCAATATGTGGCACAGACGAACGCAACGTTCACAGGCTGTAAATTGTCGTTAATTCCCGAAAATTAGGGAGATTTCCGGGTGTTTACGGTGACGAAAATCCCACTTTCCATGCAGTGTTAAAGTGATACTTCACCCATTAGCATTAAGCTTTGTATCAGAAGAAACCTGATAGTATTTTAGAAATAACTGGGATCAATCCCTCATATTCCCCTGGGATGATAAGTCTCTGTATTGGTTGTATGGGAAAGAGGCCTCAGATGACGCAAAAATCGTCATTTTGCATCATCTGAGGCTTGCCTGCTCAGAGGCTATGAACTACAGCCAGCAGGAGGAGCTACTTCCGCATTTTTTCAACCCTCCCATAGGGGGTGGGACCTCACTTCCAGAATTTCAAAAATTGTCAGCCATCTTGAAGCCAAGCGAACAGGCTATTTCTCTGTGGAATAAACTGAGTAATATTTTAGTAGGCTAACCACAATGGCTGAGGGTAGTTTTAAAGATGATATGGCAGAAGGGGGTTTTGAAGATCGGGTGCGTGAATGCCATTTTCTCCTTGAAGAAATCGCTGAATTTGCTGAGGAAATGGCACCACCAGAATCTGTAACAAAGCACCCCAGCCAGGTTTGATCACAGGTGTGTCCTGGAAATGTATTTGAGGATCCCAAAGGTTAATTTGAAAACGCCAGCCAAAGCCTGCAGGGACGGATGCCTTAGTATAAAGTGAGTATTTTGTTTGTTTTTCATGTCAGTCAGCCTACTGTAGGTGCAAATAGCTTACATTGCTAACGTTGTGCTTACTGTTTTCTCGGTAAATACAAATGAGTTCACAAAAACCCAGTCTCACATTTCCAAACGAATGTATTTTGGGCTGTTGTGAAAGCATTTGTTTCTGTCTACAAAACAGTAAGCACAACGTTAGCTATGCAAGCTTTTTGCACCTACAGTAGGCTATATTTACATATGCTAGCCTACTCTAGGTGCAAATAGCTTGCATTGCGAACATTGTGGTTATTGTTTTGTAGGTAAATACAAATGCCTTAACAACAGCCCAGTCTCACGGAAATACATTAGTTTGGGAACGTGAGACGGGGCTATTGTGAACACATTTGTATTGACCGACAAAACAGTAAGCATACATCTATGCTAGCCTATGGTAGGTGCAAATATGGGTAGCTTGCATTGCGACCGTTGTGCTTACTATTGCATATATATTTACATCTATGCTAGCCTACTGTAGGTGCAAATAGCTTGCATTGCGAACGTTGTGTTTACTGTTTTGTAGGTAAATATAAATGCGTTCACAACAGCCCAGTCTCACAGAAATACATTCGTTTGGAAACGTGAGACTGGGCTATTGTGAACGCATTTGTATTGACCAACAAAACAGTAAGCATACATCTATGCTAGACTACGGTAGATGCAAATAACTTGCATTGCTAATGTTGTGCTTACTGTTTTTTTATACTATTGGCTAACACCTACCGTCACTTTGTGGAATAGGTCCTGAAAAGCGAGAGACTGGGGAAATGCTATCGTCTTTCTTTACCTGCCTGTGTTTTTCAGGACATCAGACAGATATCGAGCTCCTGACGCGCGGTACTGCCGCTAAAAATAAACCGTTGAAGCTCTGGATGAGCCATCAGTGTGAAATTGTTCATATTATGTTTTATAATTAAAAGTTTGAACTCACATTGGTTGTGGTTCCTGTTCTAGTCCTTAGTATTGCTCCATTAGTGTGTATTTGCATCTCACAACGACACACGAATCTACAAAACTTTAACAGTAACGCAAATAGTTACTTACCCTGGTACCAATTTACTTTTATTATAGAGTAATTCTGTTACTAACTCAGTTACCTTTTGGAACAAGTAGTGAGTAATGATAACTAATTACTTTAACATAACATTCCCAACACTGATCACAATAGAATTAGAATGAAACAGAATGGAATCTTTGAATACAGTTCTCTCTAACAGTGTTCTTTCAGATTTTTTGTAGACAATATCACCCAGTAGCCTGCTGTCACATTATGGAATAGCTCCTGGAAGACAGACAGATCCAGCTCTTCAATGGAAATACTGCAGCTACCGCTGAAGCTGTTGTGTTTTTAATTAAAATGTTGAACTCACATTACTTGTGGTTTGTGTTAGACATTAGTGGTTCCCAAACTTCTCCTAGAGGACCACCAAAAGTGCCAGAGTTTAGCTGTAGCCATCAAGAATCACCAGAACCAAAGTCGAGGACATGTTAATTAGTGGACAAGTTGAATCAAATGTGCAACTTAGCAGGTAGTTCAAACAGAAGAACTGGCTGGTTGTCCTCCAGGTGAGGTTTGGGAAGCACTGCATTAGAGTATGTATTTGCCTATAGAAATTATGATTTCAGCTAAATCAGTGACAGTAACCATTCAGCCTCCTCAACAAGTCTATAATATATAACTTTGGTGTACACCAAAAGTTATACAGTGTAAGATGAAATTTATTTGTTATTATTCTCAAAGGAAAAATATTGTGCCACCATAGTCAAGTGCACACATTAAAACAGAGGTTTTCAAACCCTACTTTGGAGGCCCTAGTGTATGCTGGTTTTGGTCTTTCCCTTCAATTAGAGCCAAAATAGGACTCACTGCCAGCTGAGGGGAGGTCCTAACCAGGGTTCAAAATTAGCACCATTTATCAGCCAAATGCTTGTAAAATATGCATGTGGCTGGTAGATTTGCTTCACTGACCAGCCAGCAATAGTAATCAGTTGAGTGGCTGGTAACATTTAAACATTCACTAGCCGTTTGGCTGGTGGATGAAAAAGTTCATTTTGAACCCTGGTCCTAACCAATTTAGTGAGCTACTTCATCAGCCCTGCACAAGGTAAAAGCAAAAACCGGCATACACTAGGCCCTCCATGGAAGGGTTTGGAGACTCCTGCAAAAAATGATGCATGTAATAATGTTCTGCACGATACAAAAACAAAGCATGAAAAATATTTAAACTTAGGTGAAGACTAAGAGGACTCAGGGAAGACAATATGAGCTAGGTGCCATGATTGAAGTGCTATTGGAAAGTCGTAGCAGCCTCCTTTAATGGGTCTATAAACTGGGTGTTGAGGTTTTCTTGCTGCTTGGATCTCTAGCTGAAAACATGTGGTTGTCCTGTAAATGATAGGAAATTAAATAGATTACTGTCAGCATTTAATTTGTAAGAGCAAAATAAATATGGTTATGTAATATCATGATCCATGTATTAACAACATGTACAGATATGTGCTATGTAGTATATTATATAGTAGTATATTATATTAGCAGTACCTATAATACAGACATCCAGTATATAACAGTAAAAAAAACTAATGTTTTTAAATATGGATATTCAGTGTGAACCATATAGACAGCTATGTACAGTGTGTTAATATTATATTACTAGTCTTACAATGTTATTTTTTGTATATAATTAAACATAAAATTTGAACTAAGCGTTGACTTTGCTAGACGTTTTTCCATTATGCAGTACACAAAACGATTACTGCCAATACGAAAGAACAAAAAATGGGGTACCTCACTGCTCACCATCCTGTATTCGATCGCTCATTACTTCAAACTATATACAATCCATTTTTACCTTTCTATTTTATATACATGTAATATAACGTCTCAGAACTGTGCACCAACAGTATTATCCTTGTTTTGCACTACTTATTCCTTGCCATTAAATTTCTTTACGTATATGTTAACACACTAAAAAAGATTTTGCTTTAATCTCGTTGTACATGGGTACACTATGACAAAGGTAGTGCATTCTTCTTCTTATATCCATCAAATATACAGCAACAGGCAGTCGCGTGGTACTGGTAGGCCTAACTCAGAAGCTCAATACTGTAGCTAACAGCTAATTTAGCCAACATGTATACAACTTACAAGTAATTATATATCTAACGTTACGTTGCTGTTTTAATGCAAACAACGATATCACTACGTGTAACTATGTGATCAGAAATAGGCAAATGCGTTTACTACTGTACCCGATGGTTTCATATCGGTGTCCTCTTCAAAACAAAGGTTGGTTGGTGGGTAAGCCTGCTGAAACTGTTTGCAAAATACTTCTCTTCCTTGAATGGAAACTTACTTCTTCTTCTTCTATGGTATCTGGCAGATCGCAATGGAAACTTACGTTTTCTTCTGTGAGTTTTTAATGGCAGATCGCAAACGACTTGAAAGGTGCATATACTACCACCTATTGTACAGGAGTGTAAGGCCGGGCAAGGGTGTTGGATTTAAATTACTCCTGTCTCTCTAACCGGTAGGCGTAGCTTGGGAGTGGCTTCGTAGAGCACTGAAGCAAGTGCATTTTGGGAGTTGTTGTATTTCATCCAATTTCACCCAAACTACATTTTCTTGCTTTTCTTGAACCAGAAGACACCAACTTATAAACTTTATAACATTTCTAATACATAAAAGACCTATTTCAAATATATATTAATCTGTCCAGCAGTGAAGTATTCCTTTAACTTCTAAATCCGAGACAGTTTAACGGAATCGCATAATGACGTAGCAGAGTGTAAATAGCGTAGAATTTTCAGTTTGGGGACGGTGGGAGGGCGTAAAAACATGCGACTCACACACCAAAGATTGCGAGTTCGAATCCAGGCAGACAATTTGCATGTATTTTGTTTTCTACTCCAGCGCGATGCAGACGTGTTGCAAATATGCTTTTTTATCCTTTTTTTCCCCTCACTATCATCATGGTTACAAACAATTTATTACGAAATAACACGTTACATGGAGTTAACAGCAAGGTTTCTGAGTGGTTAAGGTTAGGGGTTTGGGACTTTTCCGTGAAACTGCCACGGATTCTGGCAGTTTCATAGATTTCTGAGAGATCAGGCTGATTAGACAACATATTACATAACAGACAGACACAGACCTCCAGACACACACACACACACACACATCCTTGTTTTTGTAACTTTGCGAGGCCCCATGACTGGGACATCACTTGTGGGATCCACCCTTTCTAGAAGAGGTACGCTTCTTAAAACAAATCAGGCAAGATCAGAACACATTCACAAACACGTATCTCACTTGATATTCTCAAATTTCAGAATTTTTGCACAAGACCTAAATGGGGTGTCACATGTGGGGTCCCAAACTGGTTTACATTCATTTTGGGTCCACCTACACACACTTCAGGTTTGACACATTTTGTGTGTGTCATACCTTTACTTTTCAGTATTTGTGGGGCCCTTTGCACATGGCCTTTCAGTTAAATACAAAGCTATATCCTTTACTTCACATTTCCACTGAACATAGAGAAAACAACAACATTTGAGAGGATATGAAGATCCTTTTGAATCTATGCCTCACACACACATACAGTACATGTTAATGTATATCTACAGTTTCCCTATTTTTTGGGACATTTCTCTCTAGATGTTTAATGCTTTGAATTAAAATCAGGCAAGATCAGAACAGGTTAAAAAACACTTTTTATTGTAAATACACAGGGCTAGAATTAGAATTTAAAAGAGATGATTTTAGCATATCCAAATTATATTGTACTGTACAACAGTGGTCCTCAACCTCTGCTGCAGGGATCCCCTGACAGGCCATGTTTCTGATTTAACCCTGAAATGGCACACATGATTAAATTAATCAAAGGCTTAAAGTATAGTTGACTAATTGAATCAGGTGTGCCTCATGACCTGTTGGGGGTCCCTGCAGGAATGTTGGGAACCACTGTTGTACACAAACAGACCCTAATGTAATATTCTTGCTCTACCAATTTGAAAATGTGCCAAGACACCAGTAAACAACTAAGACCTACTTGTTCTGATTGGAAAGTGGTCTCAGACAAAAACAAGTCAGTTGACAACTGTTGTAAACACACTGGCTTCATTCTACCTGCTGTTTGTGGCACAATCCCTTTTGATTGGTTGGTACTTTACCAACCACCACCAATGAACCACAAATGTCGCAGTTACATACTAACTTCGCCCGGTCAAATATTTAAGAATATGTCTCAAAGAAAAAGTTGTGTGGAGAGTCAACTATTTTTAATAATATGGCACAACACAATAAAATGAATCATGAGTAATTTAACAGCACCAACTATCTTATTTTTAGTTCTTTGCAGGACCCGGATTACTGTGAAATCACAAGTAAGATCAGTATGTGTAGTTAACATGGAAAAATAAACATTAAACATGTTTTTCATGAGATAATACATTAGAAAAAAATTGCCTTAACCTTTCGTACCATCACTCTAACCTCTGTCTCTGATTTAATTTTTTTTTGTGTTAATAACACATGGTTACAGAGTCGACCATTCTATGGGATATATTTTCATGCTAATCGAATGTGCCCAGTTTTAGTGCGAACTGGTAATTACCTTATAACGCTTGTTGTAAGGGCATGAATGAAGTCAAACGATATCGCTATTTTATACAGTTAACAACGCTCAAAATAGCACCACACTTCCATGGTACCATAATGAGGGTCCCTACATGCAAACTGAATCATTGAGTACTTTGTAAATGAACAGACAGTTTATTAAAAAGTTAGTTTAAAAGACAGTACCATTCATGTATACAGGCAGCCGCCAAATTGAGAAAACAGACTCGACCAGTCGAACCACGAACACCGTGCTAAGTGAGCTGAACTGTGACTTGGAATCTTGAAGCAAACTAAAATCCAACACAATTTGCACACAATTCAGCTCACGTAGCATGTTGTTCGTGGTCCTACTGTTCAAGTTTTTTTTTCAAGATGGCGGCTGCCTGTATACATGAACAGTACTGTCTTTTAAACTATATTTTTATTAAACTGTCTGTACAATTACAAAGTTTCCAATGCTTCGGTTTGCATGTAGGGACCCTTATTATGCTACCGTGATGTGCCCCAGCAAACAATTTCATGTTCTGGGGACATTCTGGGAATGTTAGTTTTCTCAGAACGTTCCCAAGAACGTTCCCTATTGTTGACCCAGTTTACTCAACATAAATACAACGTTCCCTTAAGGGAACCCACAGATATCCCACAGAACGGTCGACTCAGTACCCATGTGTTATTAACCCCTTAAGTTCATTTTGTGCAAGAATTCTCCTTTAATGCTATGAAAGCAAATACAACTGACAAAAAAGGATGATTTGAAAAACAACATTATGCCCATGACTTTGAAAGCTTTCCCGAGCTGTAAACATTGAACATTTGTAAATGAATGATAACTAACCATTCAGCACCTTTTTTACAGGTTCAAGGAGAATAGTGGTTCGCCACAGACTTCCTTCGAGATTCACCCAAGCATCCAGTCTGTTAGATTACATACCCTCCTTAGTCAGGACGGTTGGAAGTGACTGACCCACCACAGACCTGGCTAATCATAGTGTCACAAAGAAAGCCCCCCAGCCGATTACCTATTCCCTTCCCCCAGACGGCGCTGTTAAAATGAGGGCAACTCTATGAAACCCGTAATCCAGAATTGGCAATAGTGACTGGTGCTCATGGGACCCAGTGGCAGATGATTTAAACCACTAGGCAATGGGGGCACATAAGCGAAAACATTTAACATTCAATAATATCTGACCATTTAAAATATAGTTATTTACAACACTGCTTTCTCTGAATTATACCTGCAGCTCAGGAGCATTGTATAAAAATGTATCTGCATTGGGATTTCCTTGTGACACCATAAATATCCATGACTACAGAGTTGAGTTTCTGGTTAAGGAGGGGATGTAAAATAGCAGACAAATTAATTAGAAGCCTGTTATTAAGCACAAATCTTCCGCACCCATATGACTGTAGTAAGAGGTAACAAATCATCTCTAGTCTTTGCATTTTAGGATCTGTATTTGAGGTGCGGGCTATGTATTCACCCTTTCTTATCACACACTGACTCCCAAGTGCTCACAGACCTCTCATATACTTAACAACCGATCGGTAACTCATTAAAATGTAATACCGTCGCTCATAAGATAACTGGACAGGAAAACACTTGTCTATAACTGTAGACGATAAGAACGATAAGATGGAATCCGAGGAATTAGTTGACTGAAGAATCAACAATAACTGACAACTACTGTAGATTAAGACTCAACGACCTGATATACTAAATCATGACTCATTGATGTGATATTTTAAACCACAACTCTTTGACGTGATATCCTAAATCACGACTCATTGATGTGATATACTAAACCACGACTGAATCACCTGATATCCTAATTCACAACTTTTGACCTGAAATCCTATACCACAACTCAATGACCTGATTTTCTGAACCCTGACTGAATGATCTGATATGCTAAACCCAGACTGAATGATCTGATATACAAAACCCAGACTGAATGATCTGATATCCTAAACCCAGACTGAATTATCTGATTTCCAAATCACAATTCAATGACCTGATATAGCCTTTGGTCATACAAAACTGGAATCAATGAAGTGCATTAAGCATTTTGGAACTACATCAAACGTTATACTCTTCCAAATATTAATAAGAGCACAAGTATACCAACCATAACATTTGGTAAAATGCAAAAAAAAACATAATAAAAATATCTATCTCTCGCTCTCTGTATCCTTTGTGTTCAAGATACTGTAGCTGCTAATGTTCTACCTCACTCCCTCTCCTAATATAAAACTGACACTGTTTCTTTGAACCCCTTACCTTTAGAACTAAACCAAAAAGGTTTCAAAACCAACATTTTGCCCAGATGTTGAAAGCATTAACTATGGGAAAACATTTAACATTCCCTAAAATCTGACCATTTTACATTTAGCCATTTACAACTTTATAATTTAGGTGTACTTTACACTTGCAGCTCAGGAGCATAGCTTAAAAATTTTTTCTGCAGAGCAGATATACGTTATTTGATGTAAAATTGAATAGCCAGCCAGTCCCTCCGTTTTAGGGCTTCCGGCTCAGATTTAAGGCACAAATCGCAGTCAGCCTTTCCTGGAACACAACAGGATTCAATGAAGTGCATCATGTTTTTCAACGGCATCAATCTCCACCTTCTGCCAAATTCTTTTCTTGACCGGTTTGTGACCTAAATGAGAATGAAATTACTGAGCTTGAAAGAAGGAGAAAGGTTTTGCTAGCATTCTCACAACCCCATAACCAAATCCATAAATACATCACCTGCCAAAACAGTTCCTTTAAATTAAACTGAGTTCTTCACTACAAATGCTGTTAGAGAACAGTAGCATTGTGTTTCAGTTAATCAGATCATTAAAACAAGTCACTCACCATTTTTTGAAGCTGATAATTGGATAGCTTGACAGTTTCGCTTTGTTTCACTTGGCATCTGAATGCCTGAAGCACATGTTGACTCGGCTGTGTCCTCAACACAGTCCTTGCTCCTTGGATGCTGACTTTCATTTTGCAATGTCACTTCGCACAAGAGTGGCCTCACCATACAATCTATTTAATAAAAAATAAAAAATAGCACATAAGCCTTTTGTGATTAGTATTTTCTTCATAAGTACACAGTGCCCATAGGAAACCATCATACACTATCAAATTCCTTATCTTTTGTCACAATACACCCTGGCAATTAAAATATATTAAGTCTTTTGCCATGTATATGTACATATTATAACCCTTGGCTTAAAAGCAAAAATAACGTTTAGAAAAATTCAGAACAATTATTACAATTTAATTAGTAAAATACCTGGTTTGGTTGAGTGATCAGCCTCTTACCGGCAATTTCCACCAACTGCGGAACGGCTGCGGATCCGCTCCGGAACGGCGGCGGAGTCAATAGGTTTCCATTAAAGTCAATGTTTGTATTTTCACTGACTGCGGAACGGCTGCGTTCCGACTCCGTCCCAGCTCCGGCGATCCGCAGCCCTGCGGAGCAGATACGCAGAGCTTCTATTTCTGCCGGATGCC
>JACXGM010029220.1:0-13750 GCA_016801145.1 Umbra pygmaea
ACACACACACACACACACACACACACACACACACACTAATGAAAGCATTTCATAATTTCTTTTCACAATGTGTTTTCTTCTCACCATAATTATCTAATAACTGGCCTTTGAACAATGCAAAACAATACCTGTAGTCCAACGTCTTTAGGGTTTGTATGGCATGCATGTTAATCTTTGCTTGACTAGGCAACGTCATGGCAGTGTCAGGCTGGTCTCCTTTGCAATCAGGAATCTCTTTGGATCATAATAAATATAGCAAAGGTCTCACAACAGTCTAATAATTTAAGGCAGTGGCCTTCATACAACCCCTTACAATGTAAATACAACTTTAATTTTCAGTGACTACAAGAAATGTTTTCCAGATTGTCAGTGACACATCAACGTACCTGTTATTCGTCCCCTCAAATATTTCAGAAGTTCATTGGTTCCTTTCTGTAAATAAAACAAAATTCTTTAGATCCTTGTCAGCAATTGGCTCAGTGCTACAGCTACATTGATGAATAGTAACAAATGTCATACTGATGTTACTGTACTGTGGGCCCAGCCTTAGGTTGAGGGGGTAGACCAAGTCCAACCCAAATAAAACACTGGAACATACACATTATAAGTGTTTTCTTGGGAAATAGAACATGGAAAACTCTAAGGTACCAAGTGACTTGCAATGAGCACACTTTCTCTTATAAAAGACTACAACGTGATTTAAAATAACTAAAAATAAATAAATATAATAATAATAATAATCTCTATTTATTTAGAAGAAAAAGATATTAATCTGACAAAAACTGACAGACTAGCCATTAGCTCCAAAGCCACCTCCGCTAGCCTTTCAGGGTCACCCTGTACTCCTAACAAACTTACAGTCAGGATGTCTCTGCGGATGCCTCTCAGAGGATTGCCCTCCAGGGTCAGGATCTTCAGCTTGGGCAGCAGGGCAAGGGCAGCTGGCAGACTAGATTACACATGCAAACAAACAAACATTATACAGCACAAACCCTAAACGTGATCTAGACAGTTTACCAGTACGTAGGAGGTTTGGAAGGCAAACTATCTACATTTAATTTGAAACCAAGATAGATCAGCTTATGCTAAACCAGAGGCAGTTGTAGACCCTAGGCTTCAGCCCCCCTGCCTTTCATCTCAACCCCCCTGAAAGTTTTAGAATGTAATTATTTTGTAAAAACCATTGAATCACCTTGTACATAATGTGGTGCTCAAGTGTGAGAACATGATTCAATGGCAACAGCATTAGCAGTGAACAACCAGAACTCTCCCATCATCTAAGAGATCTTTTATGGTAAGTTACTCCACTATGCATTTTTCAATGGAAGCTTCCATCATGGTTCTGTTAGTAGAACACTTTTATTGGAGTGCATCCTTAGTGAAGTGCATGACCTAAAATGAGGCTGAATGGAGTATTTTATCACCATCTTGGCGTCTCATTTTACCCACTCAGCGTCTCAGGAACGTCTGTTTTCAGGTCTTTTGTTTTGAACTACACATAAGGAATTGAACGCAGTACAGACTGCATTGAGGCTGTGAACATTTATGTATTATTTTCCATTGTTATAGAACTGTTGACTGATTATGTATTTCACATCTTTATGACTCTTACTAAAGAGTTCACACACCAAAAAACTGATGTTAGGGGGATACGCGTGGCGTAGTGGGCTAAATCACTGCATTACACCACAGTCTACGTCATTATAATCACAGGTTCAAGCCTGACTATGGGCTCTTTGACTCTCCCCAGGCCTCCTGCAAAAGGCAGCGATATGACATAGTGCTCCCTGGGTTTTGGGTTAGATAAATCAGATTATATATCCTGCCACGTCACTTCCCAGCGAATCCTGTCCAGATCGGGTGCCTGTGGGTTCATTCGCGGAAGTATAGTTGGTGAACGTAATCACCCTGTGCAGTATCTGTCTAAAGGGTTTTGTGTTGGATTTGCTGTGCGAAAATAATGTGGTTGGATGAACCATGCACGTGCGTTTGCCAATGATCTTTTCAGGGAGTTGCAGAGCTTATGACAAAGCAGATGACTATGACTACTGGTCCAGGATTCTGCTGCAAGGCTGCTCCTTACATTGGCTTCCGATCAAGTATAGGATCAAATATAAAGTCCTGGGGCCTCATTTATAAAGCTGGCGTACGCACAAAAGAAGACGTACGCAGCTCTCTACGCAATAATTGGAATTTATAAAAAGCAAACTTGCGGGAAAATGTGCGGCCCTTCACGACAACTCTGACCCATGCGTACGCACAAAAACGGGTAAAAAGAGAAATGGCGACACCATCGGCAGATGGATGAAACACGTAGGCTACTGTAGATCCGTCTGAAACTGCAGAGCATTGGGTAACCAAAATCGAAATACTGCCTCTCATTAATAATATGAAGATGTCACAAAGCCATGCATACAATTAACAGCCTGCAGAGAAATAAAAACAATATAGAACATGATTTTAACGTAAAGGCAAATGAAGCCCATATTGCACATATTTGCAAAAAGAACACTCAAATATATTATGTAGGCTAATTATATTGGCATGTTATGTAATTAATCCTCATACATAATCCGGTAAACAGAACAAAATCATGTTTAAAACTAATATTCTTGTCGATGTCTCTGTCTGGCGGTGCAGATAAATAGATAAATAGATGATGATAAGATAGATAATAAATAGATAATAGATAGTCTTTATTGTCAATTGGGGAATATTGTTTTCATAGTATAAATTTCGTAATAACATACAGAAACATAGTGTTCATTTAGTTCGTTTTATTTTTAAATGTGTTCCATCGTGATTTATGTCTTAACCATTTTGAAAGGTTCAAGATTTTCTATTTGTGCAGAACTATTTTAAATTAAATTAGATTAATACATCTGTAGATTTTTAGATACAATCAAATGGATGGTTATAAAAAGCCATGCCATCACAATGCGTAATGACGCACAATAGCTGACATTGCAATGTTAGAAGATAATAATTATAATTATAGCCTAATAATTAATATTATTTATTGGCGCCTTTCATATCACTCATAACAGGAATTCTGGCGACATTGCACTTTCCAGATGGAATTTAATGACAAGTGAGGGATATCTCAGCCGAGTTATGCCAGGCGTGTTAGTCGGTATAATAGGCTTGGCGCATAAGTACATGACCTTTCCGTACACGGCGGGTGAACAGGCAATCAAAAAGCACAATTTGCAGCTATGTCCGGTATCCCAAATGTAATCAATGCTTTTGACTGCACTCATGTTGCCATAAGGAGACCTATATTTCGTCCGTACGCCACTTCTGACGCAAATCCCCGGCAAAGTTTTATAAATGAGGCCCCAGGTCCTGACCTATAAAGCCTTGCATGGTTTGCTCCTGCGTATATCGCCGACCTGCTGCATCCGTACACTTCCATCCGATCCCTTAGGTCTTCTGACCAGGGATTACTGGTGGTCCCTTTCACTCGTTTTAAAACCAAAGGTGACCGCTCTTTTGAAGCGGAGGCTCCAAACCTGTGTAACGCCCTTCCGACTGCTTTGCTTTCTGCAGTCTCTGTTGATGCTTTTAAAAATAATCTGAAGACACAGTTGTTTAAATTGGCTTTTGTCTCATGTTTGTAAATTACTGTTTTAGTTTTGATTTTATAACCAATTGTTTTAGTCCTTTTAATTATTTTTTAACAAAGCTCACTGTATTGTTGTCATGTTCTTACTGTAAAGCACTTTGTGACTTTGTCTGTAAAAGGTGCTATATAAAAAATAAATAAACTTATTATTATTATTACAGCTACGTGACAGTCTCCTGCTTGCGCCGTGTGTGCCGCCATGCCTTTTTAAGATAGACCCTTCCTCTAGAAGATACTATGGACATACTGGCCTCAGTGTCTGAACACGAATGTAAGGGTGAGAATACAGATGTGCGGGTCATAGTAGATGTCCCAGTGAAATTACCCCTCTCCGTCATCTCACGAACTGCGCTAGCTGCCCCAGTGGGTCTTCTACGATTTCTGCTAAGTCTTCTGCCCAGTTTGGTTAGGAATGCTGGTAAACTCATTCAGATGGCGACGGTCTCACGCTCTAAGAATCAACCCATTCATGCCCTGTCAGGTCTCTCAATGTACGCTGACAGCAGCACAGCTGGTAATTAAAATGGTGAGGAGAAATCGGAACCTAGTAAATTGAGTCCTCTTGCTTCTCAGTGTGATGATTTCTTATATCCCCTGGCGGCCCTGATAGATGAATGTGAGTTCGGTTAGGAACTCTGATACACTCATTTATAAATGGCTGGTCTGGGGCTCCAGTTAAATACAGTCATTGTGGACCTGCGTAACACAGGACAGGAGAACTGGAAATGCACTCTTTTGCTCACTTGGTCGCTAAAAAGATAGATAGGTGCATGTTTGGTCAGGCAATCGCACAACTGTAGCCTACATAAACTGGCTAGTGGGGTGAAGTTCCCCGCCACGCACCGGTTGGCAATCGAATTTTAAAAATAACCGCAAAACCACTTTCGTGGAGCATCTCATATCATCCAGACGTCCTGCTTCAGGCTCAAGGAACACTACAGTCGCCTCCCATTTTGACACAGACCCTGTGGTCTGGTTCCTGATAGGGCGATGCATAGCGGACTGTCTGATGGATTCATTCAGACTATCCAGAGCGGGCTTTTTGTTCTATATCCAGAAATTATGCATGCAGATTTTTGCGCACTGGTGTACAATATGTGAGGTTGATCCTCAAACTGTGAAATTCTTTCAATAGCTTTTGGAAGAGGGGAAGTTGCCATGTACATTTAAGGTGTATGTTTTCAGTGATTTCTGCATGTTGTGATGGATTCTGAGACACTAAGGTCATGCTTTTTTGAAAGAAGCTTGTCACCTACATCCTACTGTGAGGACGAGACTCCCAAAGTGGGATCTATTAATGGTTTTGGAGTCTTTTTGAGCCTTTGGATCAGCTGCCCATGAGCATGCTATCCATGAAGATGCCGCTACTCCTCGCTCTGGCCACTGCTAAGAGGTTGAGCGATTTGAGGGAGCTGACTGTGCATCCTGGCTACTGTATTGTCAATGATCTTTGAGAACTTTGGAGTTAAGGGCCATTTTCTCCTCCTCTTGAGAATGAAACAGAGAGGAAAATGCACTCACTGTGTCCGGTTTGGGCCTTGTCTCTTTACGTGACCAGAACAGCGCTGATCTGATCGTTGTCACAACAGTTGTGTGCTACGGATCTGTGGCATTGAGACGTCCCAAGTCTAGGGTACATTTGGCTCACTGAGGCTATTGGCTTGGCTTACAGGGCAGTGGGGCTGCCTGTGCCCGAGGGCGTCCGGGGGCATTCAACACAGGTGTTGCCGAGTCCGCAGCGCTCTTGGGTGGAGCAGGAGTGGAGGGAATTAGAGTCTCCTAGGCATCGCCGTCTCCAATCAACAGATTTTATTTGATGGTTTTGTCTTCGAGTGGCTTTGAGACACTCCTGTATGTGATATAAGTGAAGACATATTTTTTTCCTGGATTCACTGAGGGTTGGGTGACATTCCTAGATTTTATCTCAGGACTATGTCATTCATTTTTATTGGTATATTGATCCTTAGTTTTTCACTATGTGAATGGTATCATTCTTCACGCTCTGTAATGAGTGTGCCTGTGGGCTATGACTGTGTGGGTATGCGTTCAACTTGTTGTAAAGTTTGACAGCAACAGTTATTGGTTCATAGAGCACTGGCCAAGATTTCTCTAATTCCATAAGGTATAGCGGTTTGCTTGTCCTGGGGATTAGAGTGATCAAGGGGTACATTTGACAGCGCGGTGCTCTGACCTTAACCACCGAGAGCAGAGCACCTCCTATAGGGCGGAGCTCCACGCAACAGAACAATAATTACTGTTGTTCTATAACTCTGGTTCTAAGAGTGGAGTGAAGCCCCAAAGGGGTTGTGGCCTTGATAGCACTCTTCCCGTAAGTCGGGTTCAGAAATATTTGTGAGGATGCTACAGTGGGGTAGCCCTACTATTCTGCATACCTTGATTGTATCAAGTGGTTATTATTTTTTATTTAAAAAAATGTCCCCTTCCAATTCCCACTAACACCGCCTTGTTGGCAGCGCCACAACTTTTTGGACAGATCTGTGGGATGTCGAGGAGCGTGCATATGTTTCATTTAACCACATTGCCCAGCCGCAGTTCAACTTACACTTGTCATCCAACACGTAAGCCTTTACTCAGATCATGCACAAGATTATTACATTCACCAACTCTACTTCCATGATTTAATTTACACGTGCCCAACCTGCACACAAGGAATAGCTGGAGAGGAATGTGGCATGACAGATAATCTGACATATCTAACCCAAATCCCAGGCAGCGCTAGGCCAAGGCTTTTTCACACAGAGAACTGCCATTCACTGGATATTTGATCTTTTTCTGACCATTCTGTTAACACCCTAGAAATGGTTTTGCAGGAAAATCCCAGTAGATCAGCACTTTCTGAAATACTCAAACCAGCCTGTCTGGCACCAACAACTATGCCATGTGCAATGTCACTTCAAAAAATATTTCTTCCCCATTCAGATTTTTTACTTCAGCAGAACGTCTTCACCATGTCTACATGCCAAAACCATTGAGTTGCTTCCACGTGATTGGCTGATTAGATATTTGCATTAACAAACATTTGAACAGGTGTACCTAATGAAATTGTCGGAGTGTATACAGAGATTAGTGTCTGCCTGAGAAGCGAACCCTGTAGCACAGCCATAGAGAAAGCCAGATGCCCAGACATCAGACCCTCCTATTTTACAGACTGAACCTGATCTGAGAGATAATTAGTGATGCAACCATGGGAGCCCTCAGGGAAGCCAAGGGTATTGAGTCTGTCAATTAAAATTTGGCGGTTGACAGTGTCGAAAACCTTGGATAAATCAATTTCACCCCCTTTGAAGAGCGGGATGACAGCGGCAGCTTTCTTTGGGAAAGTTTGAACAGGCTAGCAATAGGAGTTGCTATAATGGCAGCAGATTATTTTAGGAATTAAGGGTCCAAATTTTCTAGCCCATCTGATTAGTATGTGTGTATATTTTTTGATCTTTCAATACATCAGCTAACCGGGAGAACTCAGATGGGTTGCTGCCAGAACTATATTGTGGAAGAATGAAAAGCATGGCCTGCCATTGCGAAATGTTTATTGAAATTCGCAATTATTATAGATTTGTCAGAGGCAATGACATTTCATAGCCTCAGAGCAGTGGACAACTAGAAGGTGTTCTTGTTCTCTATTGACTTCACTGTGTCCCAGAACCTTTTGGAGATTGAACCACAGGAAGAACATTTTTGTTTGAAGAAGCAAGCCCTCGCTTTCATAAATGACTCTGTCTACTGGTTGCTGGCTTCCTTGAAGAGGTGCCAGTAATGGGTGTCATGAGGCTAGTGCAGTATGCCATAGGATGTTTTTGTGCTGGCCTATATTGGATCTTAGATCTGAGTTTTTTAAAAGGGTCATGATATTAAGAACAGAAAGGACTGCACCACTGAAGAACATCCAGGCATCCTCAACTGAGTAGATAAGGTCTATGTCCTTCCAAAGGGAGCACTTAACACTAGAACAGCCAAACGCTGATGCCATCTGGCGTTTGAGTTTGTAATTAAAATAAATCAGTGATTTGAAAGCTACACCCTTCTCCTTTCTTAAATATTCCTAAATATGTGTATCTTACATTATTCTGTTATTCATGTTTTTTTACCCCTAATTCCTACTACAACCACCAAAATCAGATGCCTCCTAACGTTGGTACCCAGCCAATTATCTGGTACCCAGGCGCTAAGCAACCAAGGCGCTAAGCACCTCTCACTGAATTAAAGCTTTCAATGGCTGAATGGCCAATAATCTCAGACAAAAGATCTTTAGCCCTGGCTAAGAATTAACTAAATAATGCGTATCATGTCCTAAAATATTTTTTACTTTATTCTTTGCAATATAATGTAATAATTAAAGTGACTGGCTAACGTGTTTTAGAATTATCGCCAATTATTTTACAACTACGACACTCTGCTTCTCATAATTCAACATTTTGCCTAGGCTACATTCATGGTGTAGCAAATTAAGTAATTCAATAATATTGATATTGTATTAAACATCTTTATTGTTTACAATGCTACCATAATCCTGAAGTATTAAAATCACAATTGGGTAAATGTCGCTGTGTTTACTCATGTAATTCTACATGTCAGATACTTTACAATAACAAAATAAGTAATGAAATAACAATAACAAAATAAGTAATGAAATAACATTTGGGATTGAAATTACAAGTATTATAAACTGTTACATTTTCTATCAGAGAGAGGGAGAATCAGATGAGTCCATTTGAAATCTGCCTGAGAATTGCCGCTTCTGCAATAAGAATGTATGATAATATTCAGGTGAGCAAGGAAATATTGTTTTTCACCAGCTCAGACATACAGTGGGTATGGAAAGTATTCAGACCCCTTTAAATTTTTCACTCTTTGTTTCATTGCTGGCATTTGATAAAATGACAGGTTGTCTTCTAATAGCTAGTGTCCATTTTCACATCTTGCTAAAATTAGTCTATTGTTGGATAAAACAGACTCTATTGAATGTTTTTCAAACGTAATTGTGTTTTCAAATGAGACAATATAGTCAATGAAATTGTGTGTACAACATATTTGTTACAGTTTTTAATAAAAAGTTAGCAAAAATAAAAATGTAACATGTTTTTAATATCACATGCTCTTATTGTTTATTTTCACACAATACAATTGCATTTGGTTACAATTCACTAACTTTATAATGAATTAATAATGAGCATTGCAATGAATTAAAACAAGCGCTACTGTTTTGAATAAACAAAAATCCGAATTCAAGTTGCTGGCATAATAGTGTTGCCAGGTGAACAGTTCTTGCATATAGCTAGCACCAGCGCTGAGTGTTCCTGGTTCACCAGCTTTATTTGAATGTCAATGGAGTTAGAAACATCATTCCTTTCGTTTGTGGTCAGTTTGCATAACGTCATATATGTAAGGTTAGAGGGATTTATGAAAGAACTGGATGCCCGGGAAGTTAAACATGTCTTTACAGCGTGTGGTTATGCAAAATGAAGCTTGCTTGAACAAGAATGATTTTATGCTTCAACTCTATTTATCTTGTCAGCGCAAAGCGTTGCTGAGGCAAGCAGACACACTAAAAATACACTAAACTTTGTAATTTAATATTATATTCCCAAACAACTTCAATAATTATAGAACTACTGTACAAAGAACAATTCTAAAACTCACACTGCACCACCTGAAATGGTCATTATTGTATTTGAAGCTTTATAGGCCTATATATTAAAACAATATTAGAAAAAAAACTTATTTGGAAGTTGTTGACAGAACTATATCCTACTTCAAATTTGTTGGTCTACCAATAATCTATTAAAACCTGAATTAGAAAATTAATAAAATGGGAAAAACAGGGAGACCTATAGCCGTGGCATGAACGGGCGCGCCATAGAACCCTAATGCAGATCCCGAATCATATTTGCCCTGAATATGTTAGTTGAAAATCTTTTTTAAACATTTAAAGCTTTGATTGACCAGAAGTTCTCTAAGGAGGCAGAACGAAAAATAGAGCCAGAAGAAATATAGCCTAAGAAATATAGCCTACCGGTAATGAATCTACTGGAATGTACATTTAATAAAAACAAAAAACTATTTATCTAATCTCTAATGAGCAAACACAAAGCACAAGTTTAATAAATATTCTAATCAACAGTGTGAAAATCTGATTTAAGAATTCTAATTCTACAAAATAAAAAAAATAGGAAAATAGGCTACTACAGCACAGCTATCCTTTGACATTATAAATATATTTGTTTTAATATTCTGCTGTTATAAAATACATTCAACAACAACAAAAATCTTCATGTAATTTATTTGTTTTGAGACCTTTTTATGGCAAAATAGATTTGTCAAAACTCGCGAGTGCGAAAAACATACCACCACGAGCAAATTATATAATCACTCGCGCAGAAATTACTCTTCGCGCACCAATTCCACATTCGAGTATAAACAGGCAGGTGCGAGCGTGAAACAAAACAAAGGGAGAGGGAAAGAAAGGCACCTGAGCTTAAAAAAATTAAGCACACACACAGAGCAGCCAAAACACGACCGCGAGCAGTAGGGCTGAGATCCTCCTAGTGGCAGCGGCGGATCAGTGACGGCTGTCTGACTCCGTCAGAGATTTGTGGCGAATCAGTGACAGCTGTCTGGCTCCATCAGAGATCCACCAGGGGGTGTCAGGGGGCTACCAGAGCACTGCCAGAGTGCTGCCAGAGCACTGCCAGAGTGCTGCCAGAGTGCTGCCAGAGAACTGTTATCATTAGTCAGAACATTGAGGAGTGTGGTAGTGGCAGGCGATCTGTGGCACTCGTCGACACCAGTCGGCAAACTTACCACAGTGAATACATTAAGTTTATAAATATTTATATACATTATGAAATGTATGTTCAAATATGGTACATATCACCTGTCGTTTTTATTAGATCGCTTGTTTTAACATGGTGGATTGGCTACTACAAGCCTTTTGTCAGATCATGCTCGGGATGATTGATACTTTATATTTCCACGCTAGAATTTACAGGTGCCCGATCTGCACACAAAAACTGTCAGGAGAGCTATGTGGCAGGATAGATAATCTGACTATAAATATATTTATAGTATATATAATTTACAGTATAGCCAAATGAATGTCAGCAGCCGTGAATCGTTTTTTCTTGTGAAAACTAAACAGGAAAACTATCCTTTTTGATAAAATCAGTAGCTATAACGTTTAGCCTACATGGGTTTGGTTTATATTCCTTGGTTGATAGAATTTTGGAGACGTAATGTAATTAAATGTATGACTACATGAAATATTGGAAATTGCCTTCTCATTTTAGCTTTTCTTGTTCAGAACACCTGTTTAGCCTACATGCCGACAGAATAGTAACACACATGTCAATTTTTTGCAATAAACAAAACAATTGTAGTGGATTACTGTTTAGGATTTATGGCTTAAATGCAGGAAGCGGTGATCAATTCTTAACAATTATAATTTAAATAGGTCTCTAGCTCCTCCCCGTGGCATTAACGAGTCTGTGTAAACTGAGCGCTGCCAGAGCGCAGACAGAGAGCTGTCGATCATCAGTCAGAACATTGAGGAGTGTGGCAGTGGCAGGCGATCTCTGGCACTCGTCGACACCTCGACAACCTGTCATCATCTGTCTCGCTTGTCTGGTAACTTGGTGGGTTAGGGGGTCAACCAGGTGGGGTCAGCTCCTGTAAATCATTTTTTATTGCATACTGGCCAAACGTTAGCCTCGTGGGGCCAACCTGATCTTGCGAGCTCCAGTTATCCACTCGCAGATCAGTCTGGCATCTTGAGCAAATTTGGAGCCGTTCGCCAAAACGACCGACCAATCAGCGTTTGTTTGGGGCGGGTTAGGGTGTAACGCAACGAGATGCGACTGCTCAGTCTAAACAACATGGTGGCTTCCACGTATGAGATGAGCGCAGCTATCCTACAAGTTTTCTAACAACATAGGTGGTGATAGACAGATGGTTTATCCATTCAGCTAACAATTACTTGCAATAGATCATCAAATTGGCATCATCAAAACTAAGGCAGCAGTCTTTGTGAAAATGTGTATTTTTCAATACTTTTGACAACAAATGTACATATTGATTTTTATTTACAGTGTCTTTGTTCAAGTTAAGGGGTGAGAGTGTAGATATTAGGTTATTTCACTGGAAAGTACTTGTTCACAAAGCAGAGTACTTAAATCTGGTAACAGTGTAACAGTTCAAAGTCTTTAATTTTATCCTAGCATGACTGGTATCATATTGGTCAGGAAGAAATCATCAGGTATAGTTTATGCTCTCTGTCTGGTCAAAAACATCTCAGGGGCAATGCCCCGAGGATCTCCCCAGGTTCTGCTTAGGTTCTGCCTAGATTTTGCTTCCCTCTAGAATCTCTTCTCTTGCACTGATTTATATTGTTATTTAAACCTCTTGGACTGAGCGTCTAGCCAAACAAAGGCCCTGACACCAAAGTTTTAGCCAATAGGAGAATGTCAGACGTCTGTTCAAGCAGATTTTTGTTTACTAACCGATTTTGGTCTTACTGAGAAATTCCTAGAAGCCTCTTCAGTTATCTTGATGGCCTTGAACATGTGTAGTTCAAACGATTTACAAGGTGAACTTGGTAACCTTATCTTGATTGGATCTGTGTTGCCTGTCCTCTCAGTATGAATGATATAAAACAAATAATATATTCAATAGAGTCGTAAGCTATAAGGGTTGTTTTGTCTTTAAACTATTCTCAAGTTGTGGTATGAGAACAGCAATTGATGCACTCTCTGAACCCTCACAATCCTGCAATTCATTGAGTTATTCATCAGCTTTCTCCTCCCATTGAGTGAAAGCACCTGTCCATAGGTGACCCTGTCCTCACAATAAAAAGTACACTACACAGTCTGTGGGTTTGTCTGAGATTACCTACTTTACACTGTCCACTTGATGACTCTCTGTCATAATCAACTTTTTACAGTTGGAAACAATGGTGTTGTTGCTGGAGTCAAGAGTCAGCTTTCAGTTGATTGTAGATTTAATTAAGTAGTTCTCGCCTAGACAGGGTTCACAGGTCATCAGTACGCAGGTTTCAAAACATGAAGAATGCACAGTTATACCATTTTAGTTTGTTTAAATTGAACTTGAGACTTGTGCATCTCATTTAAATCAGAGAGGACCCTTACTGTACTTTCTGATCAGTGGTAAACTTTAATTTTGGCATCAACAATTTCCATAGACAATTGGTCCCTTGGTCACATGCAACCTTACTTTAATTCATTTGGATTATTTAATTTATGTTATGCTAAGCATATCTTTTATTTATATTTTATATTCGTTCTTGTTTACGTGCCTTAAACACCAACACACAGCACTGACACCAGATCTATTCTGGATGCACCACAGGTACATAAGGTGCTGGAAATCTGGTGTGTGAACATAATAAAAAAATATGGATAAATTATCTTTTGCACTTTTTTTGAATAGTTTGTTTTTATATACTACAATATTTATTTAATATTCTATCTGTGAAATATTTGTCTATTTTATTTTCTATAGCCTGTGGCTTTGGTCTTAAGGTAAAAATAAATTGAAACGCTATAAAAAAACTGTTTGTTGTGTTTTTGGAGTTCTTTTTATGGTAGGTCTACTTTAAATTCATGTTGTGCCGTTTTAATTGATAATAGGCTTTAGAAAGATCTTTTCCCCTTAAATGTGAGTCTGAAGTCCTTCTGTGTTCTCACCATGATGTTCTGCAGCTTAATTATTTAATCACAGTTTGTAATAAAAAACGATTTACAGTAGCTAACCACAACTGGCCGAAACAACGTTGACAGACAAATGAAGCAGATATATAATATGTATATGTTTGGTTATTTGCAGCTGGTCAGACTGTCAATCGTAAGCATATACAGGTCCATCTAAAAAAAATAGCATATTGTGATGAAGTTGATATGATAAAAATTAAACTTTCATATATTTTAGATTCATTGCACACCAACTGAAATATTTCAGGTCATTTATTGTTTTAATACTGATGATTTTGGCATACAGCTCATGAAAACCCAAAATTCCTATCTCAAAGAATTAGCATATTTCATCTGACCAATAAAAGAAGTGTTTGTAATACAAAAAAAGTCAACCTTCAAATAA
>JACXGM010029221.1:0-13750 GCA_016801145.1 Umbra pygmaea
TAATGTAAACTAAGCCTTTAAACATAGAAAGTGCTTCCCCGAAGGCTCACAAACACCAGGTCTGTGCCATTCGATTCTTCAACACAGCCATGAGGAAGAGATTCACTATACTGTAGGTTGAAATTCACGGGATTTCGCTCTCACACACGTACACTCACCCACACACTTGCATAATTCCAGGAAAGACAATACCTTCAGACCTTCAGAAATGTCAACTTGGGATCCATGCCATAGAAATGCAATGAATATAGTTCCTTTCGTTCTTATTTCTATGACACAGAGGGTCGTGCAGGAAGACATGATGAAAACAAAGTACATTTTGAGAAATTGGTCAGTTTTCAAGATAGCAGTATTATCCTATATGAGTGTAATTTGGACAAATCAAGCAACAAGCAGGGAGATGTGTGACAACAGGATGGGATTTCACAGCTTAACGGTGAATACAATCATGTTTTGATATGGCGTTAGCAGGCACACAGGCAGACTAAGACCCATTGTTCCGCTGGGAATGCTCAGTTTCTGCGCAAACCTTGGCTTGTTTATTTTTCATTGCAGATTTATATACAGTGGTTATGCTCAGGAACAATTGTGACACACACACACCAGAATGCGCACACACTGAGACATACACACACACAGATTTTACTACAGCGTAAGGATGTGGTCACGTGCACACGCACACACACACACACACTTACACACACACACACCTACACACACAGACACACACAGACACACACAAACACACACACTCGCACACACACGCACACACACATTACATGTATCTATACATTACTCAATATTTTACATTAACATTCAAGGCGTTTGTGAAAACACGTGGAAAGGCTATTACTCAAATGGAATTCAAATGAAAAGTGAAATGTTAATAGTGTTGTTTTCTGTGAAGCAGCAGGGAGTGGTGATGCTTCTAACCCTCGTCAGTCCGGCAGTCCTCCAACACTACGTCACTATTTCACAATTTACTGCTGCCTTCATCAACAGGCAGATCCCTTGTTTGGCTTTGAACCCCTGTCTACACAGACATGGGTCCAAGTACGGTTTGAATATAATTTATCGACTTGATGCAGTTTGCCTTGCACAGATTCACCAATAGATTAGTCATAGAGCTTTAATTCAATCCCAATTTCTAGATCCAGGCATGCTTGACAAAATCTCCAAATGTCTTTGAAAAGTGTTAACTAGTATTTGAACCCGGTTTTTGTCCTAAGAACTGTCCGCACCTGCCTCGTAAATTTATCTGTCACCTGGCCAGCCACTCTTGTCACGTCTGGCTCTCTGTGCCTTCGCACACAATCACACACACACACAACCATAACATTAACAGACATTTCAAACCCTGTAACTGTAAACTCAAACCTCTGGAGTAGGCTGTTTGAAGAACTGTTACATCTATGGACATTAGTTAATCAAATAAATTGTATTTGTCACATGCCTAATACCACAACTGTGTCCTTTACAGTGAAATGTTTACTGTTGATGCAATTTGAGGTAGTAATAAGATAAAAAGAAAATAACAATAATAGAAATGTAACTAGGTTTAAATACTGGCATGAAACAACAATACAGCGATGGGGTGCTTGAAGAATACCTGGTACTGTAGGATGTGCACGTCATTAATAGGTATAAGATACATGATGATAATACTGAAAGTTAAAGAAATAAAATAATGATGCAGTAGCAGGCGTTGAGTGGAGTCAGTGCAGGATAGTGTCAATGAGACAGTCTTTGTATACAATGAGACAGTCTGGGTATAGACTAGTTTATCTAATTAGTAGACTTAATTATTGTGGGTAAAAGCTGTCCTGTAGCCCACTGGTTGGAGTGCCAATGCTCTGGTATTCTTCACCTGATGCTTGCAGAGTGAACAGTTCTTAGTTTGGGTAACTTGAATGTATGATGATGCGTTGGGCCTTCATCTGGTACTGTCTGGTGTAGAGATCTTGAAGTACCACTACCAAACTGATATCTGAGTAATGGTTCAATAGAAGCTTCTGGCATGAGGTGGTTTTGTATGGCAGGATTGATAAAGATGATGGTGTGCTCTTCTTTCTGCAGTCCACAATCATCTCCTTGGTCTAGTTGGTGTTGAGGGTAATGTTGGTAGCCTAGCAACACCAGTGGCACCTCCAGAAAGTTTTCATAGAGGTGGACAGATGGGGCCACTGAAAATATTGAGTGGCACACCAAAAGCCATATCTGAATTTCAGGAATTCAAATTTGCTGTTGATATATATTTCCTAGTTGAAACCTGCCAAAATAAGAGTTAAGGAATCACATATTGATATACTTTGATTTCCTATTTTACAGTTAATGTTAATAATTATCTATTTAATCCCAGTACAGTATTTTATTTAATATTTTATATATGGTATGTTTTTATTGTTCTAATTAAGGGCTCGACATGCGTCTCCATTGATTTTCTCTGTATAATTAAAGGTTAAAAATGTCGGTTTGTAGGCCAGCAATGCTGAGCAACACAATGCCAGACCTCTGACTTCTGTATCGTAATATCTGTACACCACAAACACGCACGCGCACGCACGCACATGCACACAAACAAACAAACAAACAAACAAACAAACAAACAAACACACAAACACAAATAAAGAAACAAAGACTGATCCTTATAATACCTAAGTGTCCAGCGACCAGTCCAACATTCAGGCTGCTCAGTCTGCAGTCAGTGAGATGACAAAGCAGTGAAGTGTGAGTATTTTCTAGTTGACATCTGTATGGAAGGATAGATGGAAGATGGACAGTCTTGCTCCAAAGACTGAAAGAGTTTAGGGGATGAGCCAGGTTTTGGGATGTTGTGCTGAACTGACTGGAGGTCATCCTGTAGTAAGTGGTCCATCTTGTTTAGAGTCTAGCTTGTAGGAGCAGCTGATTGGTCGACATCGGGGTTGAAGGATGTACGAACGATAAATTCGGGGCAGTAATGGTGTCTTACATTTCAGATTGTTTCAGATTACTAGTTCAGTGTTTCCTGCTGGTCAGGACCCAGAACAGGGCTGGTTCTTGCCCCCAATGATGAACAATCTAAACGCTTGAGTAAGGGACATTGTGTACTAGCCAATGTGTGTGGGATTCATTTACAATACTTACAGGGACAGTTTTAGATCTTACATCTGAGCTTTTGCCCAACATAGCTCACTGTATGGGGAAGGGGATGCCTTTGGGACGCGCCCTACTGTGTTTATGAAGAATGTAGATCAGCTGAGCTTAAGGCTGCACAATTCCCAGGAACATTCAATAAATTCTGAATTTTCTGCTTATTCAATTTATTGAAACTTCCTGGAAATTGGCAACAAAAAGACACACTCTGTCTGAATACACACACACGCACACGCTGAACACTCACAAACTGTTGTGTCATTCTCGACTGTGTGACCCCTGGTGTGGGGAGACAAACAGGCTGCGCTGTGACATGTTCTGACCACCAGGTGGTGACATGACCAAGTGTAAAGTGGTAATTACAACTACAGTGAGCTGTCAGCCATGGGCGGGAAGCATGGAGCCCTGTCATTGGTGGTTAGGTGGTGTAGTTCAGTCAGGACTGTCCTCCCTGGAAGTTTGAGTCTTTGTGAGTGTGTGCACGTGGGACCCTTTGTGTGTTAAAACCCACTATGTAATGTTGTCTCCAGTGCATGTAAGAGATGTATGAGACATGTAAGCACATGTGTTAAAACCTGAGTGTGTGGTTGAGTGTAAATGTGTGTGCGCACGTGTGTGCGCACGTGTGTGTACATTTGACTGTGTGTATATGTATGTATGTAAATCCCTTTGTAATGTTTTCTTCCAGTGTGTGGGCTTTGGTTTACACTGTCCTCTTGTGATCTCCAGCCACACGGCCATCTCACTGTGTTCTGAGGGCAATGGGCTGCAGTCTGGAGACTGGGGGCGTGGTTTGCTCACAGCCGGCTGTTTGTTGGTGTTCAGACTGCGGTCAGCCAGGCTCTGTTTAGAGGAGTCGATGTTGTGAGGAAATCTGCTCCCCACAACATTCGTCTATTTCCTTTAAAGGTTTGAGGACCCATTCATTCATCTGACCACTGTTATAGCAATCTGGCCGTGGATGGTTTTCAAATCTAATGGGTGAGGCCTCAATTGGTGGAAGCTGCCTTGTATTTTAGGGTGAAAAGGCATCCACACTGTAGAAACAGCCAGCGTCCTAAATGATCCTGTATGAGATCATCACATTTAAACTTGTGGAGGAATGGGAGCCAATATACATTGTTTTGTTTCTTCAAAGAATAGTTTGTATCAATTTACGTGTCCCCAGCCTAACAGATCATCAAATAAGCTTTTGTTTGTCTTGTCATTTGGACAAGAGCATAGGTCTTTATCACTCAATCAATCAAATTGATGTTACAAAGCCCTTTTTATCTCAGCAGTTGTCACAAATTCCTTTTACAGACACCCAGCTTCTTTCTGGGAATCCACAATGTTTTACAGTTTTGTTGTAGCCCTGAAAGACACACCTGATTCATTAATTAAAGGCTTGATGACTAACTGAAAAGCCTAATCAGGTGTGCCTCCCTCAGGTTTCAGGGTTACGACAAAACTGTGGAACGTCTGGGGCTATGGTCTTTGCACACAATGCTGGAAATACTGTGTGACAACAAACTTTCTACAGTTTAGATAATACTTTTCATGTCTTTCTGCTGCTTTCTCATGAACTTTGGAAAATGTCTGAAAAATGTAAGAGAAATGTTATGCTTAGTCACAGCCTCAGATCTTGAATTTATGGCAAAACTGTTTTGGGAAAATAAAGGAGAAACCTGGGATACCTTTGTGAGCTCAGCTCAAATCAGCCATAACAAACTGATTTCATCCTCATGAAAACTCTCATGTCCGGTGGTATTTGTAATCCCGGGAAAAGAAAACAGAGACATTTCTGTCCTCATAATTTAATACGTCTTCTTCTCTTTCTCTTTTCTTGCTCTGTTGAGCACCTGTTTAAAGAGCCGCACATCCACTTTGTTATTTTTCATTTACTTTTGCCCCCAGGTTTTTCAATCATACATCCATTACTAACCAAACAAATAAGTTCCGGGCCCATGCAGCAGACACAAATAGAGACCTGAGTTATGAGATTTAAAGCATGAGAAGGTGGCTCGGTCCGTAATACACAACATCTGTAGTGGACAACGGTCTTACAATCCAAAGAATCCCTGAAACTCCTCTGGTTCGGCATCCTGCACCCCGGTCATGTCTTAATGTTACTGGTGTTAAATAGAGAAAGAGGAGAGGAAGAATGAAATGATCATTATTAACCATTTACGCGCTGATCTTATGATTTATGGAGCCCAAAGTGGCAACGGCTTGAAGTGTCGTGCTGGATTTCCCGATGCATCTATCTTGTGGTTTTGGCAGCTTGTTGTACCTCGAGTTCAAATGTTTCAACGTCGGGTCCCTGACACTGCCTACTTCTAAATTGACCCCTGTTGCCTACAGAGTGCTATACCTTCATACAGGCCCTGGCCAAAAGTAGACCACCAAATAGGGGGTATGAAGCAATTTGGAACACACAGTTGCCATCCGTTCCCTTTAAATGAAGCCCCTTCTGCCAGTACAGTAACCCTCTGAGTGCTCACCGCTCCCCCTCCTTTTCCCCCGAAACATCTGCACATCTGGTTTTCATTCCTCTGCATCTCGGAAGACTTGAACACATTAAACGTTGGCACAAGCATAGTCTCACTCCAGCACTTAACACAACGCTTAGGTGACTTAAAAGGCAGAGGCGAGAATTATAGAAAATGAAGTGTCACCGAAATAAAAAATCGCCAAAGATTACCACCAATTACACTTAATCGCGCACCACAACAGGACATCTGCTGGTCAGATGGAGAACAACTACTGTCTGTAATGTCAGAAAGAAGGACAAAGGACCAAGAACCAAACAGGCTGAAAGAGATACAGTAGATATTGCTATATCACTAAAACTAGTCTCTTGTGATATTAATTTTTTTTTATGTGATATACATGCTATTGTTAATGTGGAATTCATAACATTTAGCTTTATCAAAAATGGGTATGTAAATATTTTTATGAAGTTACTCTGACTGTAAGAAAAAGGACAGACAAAGAGACAGAAAGAGAGATAGAGAAAAATATATAGACACATTTTCTTATTGTTATTAATGTTATTATTTTCCACTTGCTTTAGCAATGTAAACAACTGTTTACATGACAATAAAGCTCTTTAAATTTGAAAATATAAATTTGAGCCAGAGACAGAAAGATAGACAGAGAGAGAGCCAGAAAGAGAGCCAGAAAGAGAGCACCAGAAAGAGAGTGCCAGAAAGAGAGTGCCAGAAAGAGAGCGCCAGAAAGAGAGGCAGACAGACAGAAAGAGAGACAGAAAGAGAGAGAGACAGAAAAAAAGCCAGAAAGAGAGACCCAAATAGCGCCAGAAAGAGAGCGCCAGAAAGAGAGCACCAGAAAGAGAGCGCCAGAAAGAGAGCACCAGAAAGAGAGTGCCAGAAAGAGAGACAGAGAGAGAGTCAGAAAGAGATAGAAAGAAAGAGTTAGACAAAAAAAAAGGCAGAAAGAGAGACAGAAAGAGAGACAGAAAGAGAGCCAGAAAGAGAGCCAGAAAGAGAGCCAGAATAAGGGCCAGAGAAAGAGCCAGAGAAAGAGCAAGAGAGAGAGAGAGAGACGGAGAGAGAGACAGAGAGAGACAGAGAGAGAGAGACAGAAAGAGAGACAGAAAGAGAGACAGAGAGAGAGAGAGAGACAGAGCCATAAAGAGAAAGCCAGAAAGAGAGAGACAGAGAGAGAGAGAAAGAGAGAGAGACAGAAAGAGAGACAGAAAGAGAGAGACAGAAAACAAGACAGCAAGAAAGAGAGAAAGAGAGACAGAAAGAGAGAGACAGAAAACGAGACAGCAAGAGAGACAGAAAGAAACAGAAAGAGAGACAGAGAGAGCCAGAAAGAGAGAGCCAGAAAGAGAGAGCCAGAAAGAGAGAGCCAGAAAGAGAGAGCCAGAAAGAGAGAGATTGAAAGAAAGAGACAGAAAGAGAGAGAGATAGAAAGACAGACAGAAAGAAACAGAAAGAGAGAGACAGAAAGAGAGAGACAGAAAGAGAGAGACAGAATGAGAGACACAAAAAGATAGAAAATGAGACATAAAGAGACAGAAAGAGAGAGAGAGCGACAGAGAGACACTGACACAGAGGGTGAAGGAGCATTGATGAAGATGTAATATGTTGAATGATGGGCTGTGTGGCCGTTATGTGTCTCATGATAATGTGATTGCGTCTCTCAGGTCAGTCAGTGTGGAATGCAGTATGGATTACTGTACAGACCTGTAAATCTTCAGATAAAGACCACATTGTGTGTGTGGGGTAATGAGCTTTAGTTTCTGAGACATGTGGGTTGTTCCGTTTTATTAGTCATTTATTAGTCATTCAGATAGTGCCAGCGTTAGCCAAAGGACATCATGGATTTATCTTAACATCACCTACAGATGGTCTACCTCTTTGGCAACATGAACATGTACTGTAAACATTTAGGATTTTTGTCTTTTGGTTGCTTTGTTGCCTGCATGCTAAGTGGTCCTATGTTACTCCTATGTACCCAATATCTGTCTGTATTACTATTTTATGTTTATTTAAAAACATGCCAGGAACTACAGTATCAGTTTGCCAGCTGGCTAAACCCGACAATAAAATATTGGTTGTTGTGTAACGTCCCCGTAAGAGGTAATTGTAATAAAGGATGCACGTCTTATCATACACTACAATATATTGATTCCTAAATTGAACCCTACTGCCTTTATATTGCACTTCTTTTCAACAAGGCCTGTAGAGGCTTTGGTAACCAAACAAATGTTGACATAATTGACACTAACACAATGTACCTACATGTTAGAATTACACAATACATGTTAGAATTACACAATAAGCTAAATTCGCACTATAGAACAAACCCATGAGATGCCATACTGCTATTATATACTGTATGCCAAAACAACTAGAACAGTACAGTTATATTCTGTCATAATTGTATAATTCAGTATCATATACTACAGCTTTAAGCTAATCAGAATGCAGTATATGAACCTTTGGCTCATAATTTAATGGAATATATGTTTGTATCCATGCTAAAATCCATTATAGAATCCATTCTAAAACACATATTACAATAGATGTTAGAATAAATGTTTGTATCCATGCTAAAATCCATGTTAGAAAACATTCTAAAACACATATTTCAATAGATGTTAGAATACATGTTGGTATCCATGCTAAAATCCATTATCTAATCAATTTTAAAACACATATTACAATAGATGTTAGAATACATGTTGTTATCCATGCTAACATCCATGTTAGAATACATTTTAAAACACATGTTACAATAGATGTTAGAATACATGTTGGTATCCATGCTAAAATCCATGTTAGCATACATTTTAAAACACATATTACAATATATGTTAGAATACATGTTTGTATCCATGCTAAAATCCATTATAGAATCCATTCTAAAACACATATTACAATATATGTTAGAAAACATGGTGGTATCCATGCTAAAATCCATGTTAGAATACATTTTAAAACACATTGTAAAATAGATGTTAAAAATGTTCTTAAACTATATAAACTTCAATCATACTTAAAAAAATAATCTTCTAAGCCATATAATCTCAGTGAGTCTAGGAAAAATGAGATATGCTGTGGCTAATTATTTTATGTGTCAAACTGTCTTCTCGCTTTTTCTTTATTTACACAACTGGGTGAATTGAAAAATGGTTTGTAATTGCTTTCCCTTTCTGGTTTCAATTAATTTATTCTAATAGTTTATGGCTTTGATTTGTGTTCTCAGGAGTTTAGTGGCCTCCTTTGTTTCTGATCCTGCTGCTACAATGTTCATCAACAATACTACTTGAACACCAAGAGGGGAGTGTGAATCAAATTATCCAATCCCTTGAAATCAAAATGCATATTGTTGTGGTCCTCCAACTCCAAAAGTAGTTTTTCCGGGAGAGGTGTTAGAAGATGAAGGCATGATAACAACAGAGGCCTTCTGGGCTGTCTCAGTGGTGTTTCTGCTTGTGCATGCTGACATCAGTGGCTGTTTGTGAGGATGGGCCAACTGCACATCTGTACATGGTCTTCACAGAGCCGCACGGTTGCCTCCGGTGATTCTGGCGAGAATTCTCTGACTAATCTCACGCCCTGAGATGGTCACCTCTAATTAGCTCTGAATACTAGCAAGTGTGCATATCATTACAAAATACACAATAGGCCCACCGTGCCTTTAGATACATAGGACACATAGTGGGCTTGTAGAACAGTTTTGTCACTGATAAGATACTCCTTTATTCACTTCCAAAAGTACTTTTTACCTCAGAGAGAATGAACAGAAATGCTCCATAGATATTATACAACTAGACTGGCTTCCTCTTCACCCTGTACCCTGGTCAGCTCCTAGCTCTAAAACATCATATCTAGACTAGCCTGTCTTTCACCCAATTTATCTCCACTTCCTCTTCCATCTTCTATCTCACTTTTTCCTTGCCCTCTATAGTGCTGAGTATCTTTTAGAGTACAAGGTCAAATTGCTCAGGAAGATGCATCATGGGATTTGTAGTATGTGACAGATGACTGTTCATGTTAGCAGACAGAAGGGATGCTACTCTGACTGCTTCCAAACAGTGAAGTGAAGCATTGAAGCAATTGTATTTCATTTTGGAAAACAGGACAGCTTATTGGTAACCACTCCACTGGGCAGTTTGTGCTGGTTCTTTCCCTTTATTCACTTATTTCCCTTGAGTTACTTTCTGTTGGCAAATCACAACATACTGTATGCCAAATCGTGAAATAGAGATGGCCTCTTTTGAACTGTACTATCTTTCACTGGTGTAAAGATGTGGATCATTCTGTTTTGTCTTGGTCAATGTTAAACTTCCTTATTAGTTTTCCAAGAAAATGACTTACTGTAATGTTACAGTATCTTGAAGATATATATATATACTATCTATTTAATTTGACAGATTCTTACAATCACTTTGGCACTTACGGTAGTTCCAAACCTTGATGTCATCTTTTTAAACTATATGCAAAAATCTTACAACCGGTGATCAAAATGCACATTTTTCAAAACTCTAACAGTTTTTACAATTGCATGGATACAATACACAGAAACCTATGGTCATTGTTCATTGAACTAAAATCACTTGTCAAAATGACACAACTTAACATCAAGGAATTATAATTTCAAAATACAATTCACACATTACATCTGAGATGACTGTCTTATTCATTTTATTACAATGATCAATTGATACAATGTTCAAAATGATAAGTAACTTTTGCAGTTCTCTGAAGGCATAGTTGTATGGAAACTGACAAACAATTTTCATGAAAGTTTCAGGATAATGAGATCCATTGACACCAATTACATGAACCAATTAAAATATATTATATGTAATAATCATTCTTTATCAGACACTTTATCAGACTCTATGGAGCCGTGTACCACTCTTCCAGACCATGTTTTCAAATTTGCCAATACTGTAAGTGCTTGTAATTGCTTTTCCAATATTGCCCACTTATTACTGATGATTGATTTCACATTGTGGTACAAGTATATAGTGAGTGGAATCCACCTACAACAACATAGTGATAACATAAAGCCTTCAGGTAATCCAGGAAAGGAATGGCAGAGGACATGCCCTGGCAATGGGCCTCGTTTGAGAGGTGAGGGGGAACGTGGTATAGATCAAGGCCAAGGACCAAGACAGCAGTAGCAACAGCAAAGAGAGTCCAATGAAATCCAAGCAATAGTTGTAGAACGTGATAAATCATGACATGATATTGACTGAGACAGCTACAATGATTCAACCAAACGTAAGATCAACCGTGGCATCAATCATCAGAATATTCTGCTATGAGATCCGGTAAGTCTACAGCATGCACAAAACATTACTCTTCTCTCTATTGTCACATGACTGTATACTGCATGCCAATGTGTACCACAGAGTAGGGGATGTGTAATTTTCCCTGCAGAATAGAGAATAGGCCAAATAAGGGAAGCAGAGGCAACATTTTGACTGACCAACAAGAGCAGGCTGTGGTCAATTTGGTTCAGGCCAGAAATGATATTCACCTTTCAGACATTTTGGTCATAGATGACATGTTCAACAATGTGGAAGCCATTAGATTGCTGACTATTGCACGCATGCTGAAAAGGTACCAGGTTTCTTTAAAACAACTATACCATGTGCCTTTTGAAAGAAGGCACATGGTTCAGTTTCAAGATGCCTTTTGTAAAAAAGGGGCCAACATCTTATGTGTGTGGCCATATCGCGAAGATGGTGTGTTGGGACGCAGACCTCATATTGGATAGTTATACACCACGTTTTAAATTATTATGCAAATTATTTTACACTGATTTAGCTAAATAGTTGATGCAAATGACAGTCAGTATAATTTTTAAGTCACTAAGCGTTAGGGCAAAAATGTAATTTCATTAAACTATCCAATGAAAAGAGTATTTTTTTCAAAAATAAAAAACTCAAATTATTACACACAACAGAGTTAAAACATTGTATAGTTGTAAAGAACTGAAAATGATAATTTGTTGAATTTGCAGCATTAGGAGGTCATATTTACTGAAATCAAAAGCTATTTCAAGCAAACACATCTTAACAGGGCAAGTTACATGTTAACATAGGACCCATTCTTTGATATCACCTTCACAATTCTTGCATCCTTGTGAGTTAATGGAGAGTTTCTGCTTGAATTGTCAGAATAGCATCCTAGAGCTGCTGTTTTGATGCAAACTGCCTCCCACCCTCATAGGTATTTTGCTTGAGGATGCTCCAAAGGTTTTCAATAGGGTTGAGGTCAGGGGAGGATGTGGGCCACACCATGAGTTTCTTTCCTTTCATGCCCATAGTAGCCAATGACACAGAGGTATTCTTTGCAGCATGAGATTGTCATGCATGAAGATGATTTTTTTAAGGAAGGCACTGTTCTTCTTTTTGTACCATGGAAGAAAGTGGTCAGTCAGAATCTCTTTATACTTTGCAGAGGTCTTTTTCACAACTTCAGGGACCCTAAAGGGGCCTACCTTGCACTCTCCCCATGATTCCGGCCCAAAACATGACTCTGCCACCTCCTTGCTGACGTTGCAGGCTTATTGGGACATGGTGGCCATCCACCAACCATCCACTACTCCATCCATCTGGACCATCCAGGGTTGCACGGCACTCATCAGTAGACAAGACTGTTTGAAAATTAGTCTTCATGTATTTCTGGGCCCACTGCAACTGTTTCATCTTGTGAGCATTGGTTAGGGGTGACCGAATAGTAGGTTTATGCACAACTGCAAACCTCTGGAGGATCCTACACCTTTAGGTTTGTGGGACTCCAGAGGCACCAGCAGCTTCAAATACCTGTTTGCTGCTTTGTAATTGCATTTTAGCATTTCTTGCTTTCTTAATCCGATGAATTTGTCTGGCAGTAACCTTCCTCATTATGCCTTTATCTGCATGAACCCATCTGTGCTCTGAATCAGCCACAAATCTCTTCATAGTACGATGATCACACTTATGTTTTCGTGAAATATCTAATGTTTTCATTCCTTTGTCCATTTGACACTTTTCCGCAGCAGAGAGATCCTTTTCCGCAGCAGGAATTATCAGAATCTTATGTGTGGGTGGTGGTCAAAATTAATGTTCCTAGGGTATTTCATGAATAAATGTGTTATTGAAACCTGTCACGAAATAGGCAGGGTGTGGTGTTGATGAGAGAGGGAGACCGAGGCAGGAAGATGGTTGATGTTTGTATACGTTCAAACAATCTGCACTGTTGTCACAACTACAGACATATTTCTACATACCTTCTGGACTGCTGCACACCTAAACCATACTGACAGACAAATAATGAAACACGCCTTCCTTCTGCTTACCCGTTCTAATATAGAGCCTGATTGCACTGGCCACATGCAATCAGCAATAAAACACAGCTGCCTAAGATTACCCAAATTTAACCTATCTCTAGGTGACCAGAAGGAAGGCACCACACATACATTCAGTAACAAATCAACATAACCTCAGTGCCTAGCATTGGTGCATAACCCCCCTAAACACATATAAATCATTACAGAAATATACACTTTTATACAGGAGTCCATGTCTCAGGTAATTTGTCCTTTTCTGCCACAACCTGGCAACATTTCCAGCCAGGTTGTGACAGAACCAATAATTCTACAAGCGCAAGGTTTCTTTAAAAATATGAATGATCAATGAAATCCAATGGTTTGAACATGGGACAGCATGTGTTATAAATGATGACCATTTTGAGTTTTGTGTCTAGAGTTTGGAAAAATGACATCAAGGTCCTAAAATTCGTGCCAAAGTGATTGTAAAACACTGTATTAGATTGAATATGTAGCTTTAAAATAAATTAGTAATGTAGTAGGGAGTAAAAGGATACCATTAATATGCACAATAAATTACTACATCAATCAATGATATATTTCCTTTTCCCTTTTGCAATAGTTTGGGTTAAGAACGGAGAAATGCTTAAAGACTGCATGGTCTGAAGACAGTCTGTGCATACATTCTACAATCCAAAATTGTGTTCTGTTGTGCGTGTCAGACTAAAAACCATTTTGCTACATGTAGCCCTTGGATAGTCAGTCTGAGCCGCGCAACATTAATGTTAATTAATCTATAGTTGTTATAAAATGAGTTATCAGCCCCTAAGAG
>JACXGM010029222.1:0-13837 GCA_016801145.1 Umbra pygmaea
GGAGGTGATGAGGATGGGGACGGAGGGGATGAGGATGGGGAGGGAGGGGATGAGGATGGGGACGGTGGTGATGAGGATGGGGACGGAGGGGATGAGGATGGTGATGTCGGTGATTATGGTGAACCAGTGAAGAGCTGTGTTTTGAAATCGCCTGGAATTCTCCTTGCAAATAATAAATACAACTCACAGTATGCATTTGTGTACCTGGATACTATCTATAACAAATCTGCTATGATCTAAAAAACGTAAATTCAAAGCATTTGTTTGCAATCTTTTAAAGCAAGTATTGGTTTAAGTATCGTTAAGGTATCAGTATCGTTATGAGGTATCGCTTAACGTATTGGTTGTAACCCATATGATACCCGACCCTAATGCGCATGATCATCAGGCTGTCTGGATGTCACTAGACATGTTTCCAAGTTCCATGTTTAGTGGAGAGGTGTTATCAAAGACTACGAGCAACTGTGCTAAGCTAATGCTTTATGCTACGTTCGACTTGCATCAACTTTGTCAATACAGAATGGAAAATCATAAATGTAATCTGAATCTGGGTAAGTAGGACAATGACTTTGATTTAAAAACAAAAACGATCACTTTAAATAATTCATTGTTCCTAAAGTACACTTTTAAAGTTCTGGTTGAGTATTTCTTTAAATGTGGCATTCCGTAGCATATGAATACCAAGAGAACTTGTCAAAGTGATATCCATTGTTTAAATTTGCATACATGAACAACCAATCACCTACAGTACAATACCCTCCCCTGTGTGTGTCTTGTATGCCACCGTTGATATCACCCTGTATTCATTGACAAAATTATGATAAATATATAATTTAGCAAACCGTTGTCATACCAACAATGCCAACTGAAAATTTTTCCATGCTCATATACAGGTCCTTCTCAAAAAATTAGCATATTGTGATAATTCATTATTTTCCATAATGTAATGATAAAAATTAAACTTTTATATATTTTAGATTCATTGCACACCAACTGAAATATTTCAGGTCATTTATTGTTTTAATACTGATGATTTTGGCATACAGCTCATGAAACCCAAAATTCCTATCTCAAAGAATTAGCATATCATGAAAAGGGTCTCTAATCGAGCTGTTAACCTAATCATCTGAATCTACCAATTAACTCTAAACCTCTGCAAAAGATTCTTGAGGCTTTTAAAAAACTCCCAGCCTGTTTCATTACTCAAAACCGCAATCATGGGTAAGACTACCAACCTGACTGCTGTCCAGAAGGCCATCATTGACACCCTCAAGCAAAGAGGGTAAGACACAAAGAAATTTCTGAACAAATAGGCTGTTCCCAGAGTGCTGTATCAAGGTACCTCAGTGGGAAGTCTGTGGGAAGGAAAAAGTGTTGCAAAAAACGCTGCACAACGACAAGAGGTGAACGGACCAGGGTGGGAAATTAACACCCGCCACCCGCCAATGGCGGGTAGATTTTCACATTGGCGGGTAACATTTCCCTATCTACCAGCCACTCTGGCAGGTGAAATGTACAACATATAATACGTTTTTTGTTTTTTTATTCGGCTACTTTAAACATTACTTGTTACGGATTGGAGATAAATGCGTTTGACAAAAATGCGGAAGCTTACTCATTAACAAAGAAAGATGCACTTCTGTTGAGGTGCATATTTAATTGGTTTTCGCGGAGCTAGTCTGTGAGAACTCCAGCCTTTAGCTGCGGTACCATAAACATAGTGCGCTACAGAAGAAAAACAAATCAATTTAGTTTCCAGTATTAAGCCCGAGTAAAGTAGATTAAGTCAGTATAGAAAATGTTAAAGACAAAATGTGTATAATTACAGATATGGGTAAGTTGATGTGATTGTGATACGATTTTATGTTATCGAAAAAAGAAAATCACACACATACAGCACGGAATTCTAAACGCTCATTGGATGATTCAGCTGTCACTCAAATCACTCGTTTAGTCTGCGATAATGATTGGATTCTGATTAACGCGCTCTCGTTTTCCCCAGAGACATTTACATGCGCAATGCCTAACTGTAACTTAGTTTATTAACAGCGGATTCTAATTCAAGTATCTTAAATCTCCATAATATGGTTTCTTATTATATTTAATGTTGTAAGATGTTTCGTTTCATTATTGATGAAGCACTTGCAACTTTGATGGGTGATTATTGGGGGTCAGATGGCTCAGTGGTTAGGGAGTCGGACTAGTAGTCAAAAGGTTGCTGGTTAGATTCCCTGCTGTGCCAAATGTTGTTGTCTTTGGGCAAGGCACTTGACCCTAAATTGCTCCAGGAAGAATGCCCCTATGCTTAATCACTCTGGATAAGACTTCACTCTGGATAAGAATTAAGTAAATCATTTAACGAATGCTTCAATGTTTTTTATTAGTAATCCCAGATGTTTTCCAAACAGATTACTAGAAAATGAATTTACAAATGTGTAAATATTGTGGAGTTCGTCAGGTGTTACAACAGTAAAGTTTTACACCTCTCAAAGTTGATACTGCCTACTGTTGCATGAGTGATATAAAAGTAGCTGACTAAAATATGGTAGTAGGACATACAATTAGCAAACAGATTAGCACAATTTGTCAATCATCTAAAAATTATTCATCTCAGACTTGTCTTCACTAAATGTCCATTTAGTAATTGACCTATATTAATTTCACATGTATAAATAATGAATTTAATGTGTTGAAGCAATATAGAACATGCTAGTGTGTTTTCTTTTATGTATTTGAATTTGGGATAAAGTGGCTGGTAAAAAATCAAAGTGGCTGGTAAAATTTTGGCATCTTTACCAAAAAAGTTATTTTCCCACCCTGGAAGATTGTGGAAGATTGTGGAGAAGGACCGATTCCAGACCTTGGATGACCTGCGGAAGCAGTGGACTGAGTCTAGAGTACAAACATCCAGAGCCACCGTGCACAGGCGTGTGCAGGAAATGGGCTACAGGTGCCGCATTCCCCAGGTCAAGCCACTTTTGAACCAGAAACAGCGGCAGAAGCGCCTGACCTGGGCTACAGAGAAACAGCACTGGACTGTTGCTAAGTGGTCCAAAGTACTTTTTTCGGATGAAAGCAAATTTTGCATGTCATTTGGATATGAAGGTGCCAGAGTCTGGAGGAAGACTGGGGAGAAGGAAATGCCAAAATGCCTGAAGTCCAGTGTCAAGTACCCACAGTCAGTGATGGTCTGGGTTGCCATGTCAGCTGCTGGTGTTGGTCCACTGTGTTTTATCAAGGGCAGGGTCAATGCAGCTAGCTATCAGGAGATTTTGGAGCATTACATGCTTTCATCTGCTGAAAAGCTTCATGGAGATGAAGATTTCATTTTTCAGCACGACCTGGCACCTGCTCACAGTGCCAAAACCACTGGTAAATGGTTTACTGACCATGGTATTACTGTGCTCAATTGGCCTGCCAACTCTCTTGACCTGAACCCCATAGAGAATCTGTGGGATATTGTGTAGAGGAAGTTGAGAGACTCAAGACCCAACACTCTGGATGAGCTTAAGGCCGCTATCGAAGCATCCTGGACCTCCATCACACCTCAGCAGTGCCACAGGCTGATTGCCTCCATGCCACGCCGCATTGAAGCAGTCGTTTCTGCAAAAGGATTCCCGACCAAGTATTGAGTGCATAACTGAACATAATTACTTGAAGGTTGACTCTTTTTCCATTACAAACACTTCTTTTATTGGTCAGATGAAATATGCTAATTCTTTGAGATAGGAATTTTGGGTTTTCATGAGCTGTATGCCAAAATCATCAGTATTAAAACAATAAATGACCTGAAATATTTTAGTTGGTGTGCAATGAATCTAAAAAATATGAAAGTTTAATTTTTATCATTACATTATGGAAAATAATGAACTTTATCACAATATGCTAATTTTTTGAGAAGGACCTGTATATACTACGCACAGTAGCCTAGGGACAAAGTTCATGGAGATTTAGCCACTGTTTAGTTTGTGCATCCCACTTGGTATTGCTTGCTAGACCTAGACTGTAGTTTACATTAACTGATCTAGATTATCTTTATTACTTGAAAACTCAGTTTGTGTGTAAAACAGCCACCAATGCAGAAATAGACTGCAGTTCTGGAGGGCTGAGAGCCTTCTGGATTCACCCAGTCCTTCAAATCGGGGACTAATCCAGCCCTGGGTTGCTGGATTAAGAGGCCTTAGTGGTGAAGGTTGGGGGGTAACATTGATGCTAAGCAGGGGATATTTTAGTACAGTATGTGACTGGCCTTGTTCCTGTGTTCAGTAGGCCTACTGGTACCACTGAAGAAATACCAAATAAAGTCCTATTTTGTGGGGGCAGAGTCAATTTGGTTTCAGGGGCATGTTCAAAAGGACTACTGCTGTAGGAAAGAAACTGTTTTTGTGGCGGGAGGTCTTGGTCTTGATACACAGCCTTTTGGAGGTGTGTAAGTCTTGTAACGGAGCCAGATTGCAGCCAGTCAGCCTTTCTGCAGAGTGAATGATGTGCTGCAGCCTGCCCTTGTCTTTGGCGGAGGCTGCAGGGGACCAGCCAGTAATAAAGGAGGTCAGGATGGACTCTATGATGGCAGTGTAGAAGTGCACCATCATGGTCTTTGGCAGGTTGAACTTCAGGTGCCACAGGAAATAGAGCCTCTGTACCTTATCCCAGAAGCATCCCAGTACCGTAGAGGCTCTCTGTGTTTTGCTTTGCTTTAGCCTCCAGTAGCTCTGACAGCTTGTCGGTCTGGACATTCAGCAGTCTGAAGAATAGCATCTGTTCTCTACTAATAAAACAGTGACGTTTATGCTGGTGCAAACATGATGTGCGCAGCAGATGGGAAAGACTAATTGTCAGATCGTTTAAATGAGAATGACATGAGATGCTGAACTACTCTTTGACCACTCAGCCTTCTTGAAGTATTCACACCTATAAAGCAGTTAATTTATTATATGGTCCTCTTAGAAATGTTCTCGACTGAGATTAAGCTTTATATGTCATGTCAAGATTTAGTTCCTTTAGGATTCAGAGCTTGCATTAACCAAATCTCCCCAACAATGAACACAGACAATACAAGCAAGTCATCCCATGGATTTTTACAACAATTAGCCCATACTGGAGAAATGAGAAGTTGTCTAATACATGTGCTTATTAAGGATCATTCAGCAGTACTTTCAGGGCTAAACAAATGAAAATGCTGGTGCACAGTAATGGTATGCATTGTACTATTATTGCATTAAATAATGTGTTTTCAATAGGAATTTTTGTCAATTTCTCCCAGCTCTATGTGCTAATATGGATTGAATGGTTGTTTGGTTCCAGCAGTTAATCAGTGGGGGAGGTCCCTGCTGTCCAACACAGGAGCCTAGAGGCTGTATGAGGGAGAGAAGGCAGGGTTTTGTTCCCGTGTTCTGTGGTCTTCAATGTCGTGTGCAGTATGAGTTCATGTATCATGTTGACGTTTTATACAGGCACATTAGAAACACACACACATAATAAAATCTTACCTGGTCATCAACCGTGGTATAATCTCATCTGTCGTAACCTATTCACATAGGTTAGCATCGAAAGCCCAGACTGTAGCCTACGGGCTTGGTCTTTTTTAAACTAATATTTAGCTTTAGCTATTTGCACTTGCACAGAGCCTGTTCTGACTTCCCTTAAGCAAAAATTCTGCTAAGGGGCTTACCTGACCCGTGAGCCATTGCCATACAAACACACCTGACACCCCAGGGCTCCCACTACAATACTCCCTTCTTTAAAACAGTTTGCTCCATCTGTCAGTCAAAGAATAAACAAGCAATATTTATTGAATAGAATTTGCAAAAGAATCTTAAGATAAGTATGTAAACATAACTGTATAGGCTATAGCTGCAAGTATACTGTATGTATTTAAATAGTACAATAAAACCTTTACAGCTGTGTGATTAGCTTTGGTTCACTCTACAGCCTGGGCATTTTCAGCATTTTGTCAGGCACAAAGTCACAAAACAGCCCTGGAAGTGACTGGCAAGACACTGCCCAGCTACAGTGCATATACAAAATCGTCATACCCTGTATAAATCCTTACCTTTTGTCACATTACACCCTGGAAATTACAATTAAATTACAACTTCTGCCAGCTGTATTTACACATTATAACTAGGGCTGGGCGATATATTGAGTTTTGTCAGTTAATTCGAGTTTGGTTTTTCAGCAGGATATGCCAAGTGCCTGTATCGTCCTACTCAAAAAAAAATTATGCACGCATACACTTACAGTTGTGCAAATATTTTTCTATACCCGGGCAGAAATTGTGAAATTTCACATGAAGCTATTAATTATCACACAGTTGTTTGGCACCTTTGTGAACGATAACAAAAATCACTCAAATGACCCTAATCAAAGTTGACACCCTTGAATGTTTGGCCTTGTTACAGACATACAAGGGGCCTATTTTAATGATCTGAAACGCAAGTATCAAATGCAAAATGCAAGTGACATTGTGGGAGGGTCCCGGGCGCTGTTGCTATCTTACCGGCGGGATAAAGGACTCTTGCGCCCAACGCAAATTTTAAATGGGTAGGTTTAAAGTCGCTACATTAGTTATAGGTGTGGTTTGGGCATAAAGTGCAATAAACCAATCAGAGCGTTATCTCACATTCCCTTTAAGAGCAGCCGCGCTTGTTTCATGGTGGATTGCTATTATAACGGCAAATTGCTATTGATTTTTCTTTTTTACCTTATTAAAGACCTGCTTAATAAGGTACTGGAACTGCATAAAGTTGGAAATGGATATAAAAGATATACAAAGCCTTGCAAATGCCATTCAGTACTGTACAATCACTTATTAAGAAGTGGAAGACAAAGAAAGATGTCAGCAAAAACTTCCAGAACCATTGTTTGGGATATAAAGAAAATCCACTGGTAACCTCAGGAGACATATAGGAAAAAGACAGTGTGGTTGTATCAAGGAGCACAATATAACAATACTTGAACAAAAATGAGCTCCATGGTCGTGTTGCAAGAAAGAAGCCTTTACTGTGCCAGTGCCACAAAAAAGCCTGCTTACAATATACCCGACAACACCTTGACACGCCTAACAGCTTCTGGCACACTGTAATTTGGAGTGACGAGATCAAAATAGAACTTTATAGTCACAAAATAACAAACATCCAATCTTTAATTGAAGTAAATTTATTTAGAGAAAATAATGTGCCACGTGTGGTTTTGTTAGAAATTATTAATTCTTGATGACAGATTTTTTTTCTCTAAATAAATGTACTTCAATTAAAGATTGGATGCTTGTTATTTTTTTCATTGTGAAATTATTCCAATTCACAAAATGATGCATTTTTACTAACCCTTTTATGCCAATTTTACTAGAGGTGCCAATTATCGTGAAGGGTACTGTAAAAGCTCTATGATATGATTGATGTATCACTAATAAAAGCTCTATGATATGATTGATGTATCACTAATAAAAGCTCTATGATATGATTGATGTATCACTAATAAATGCTCTATGATATGATTGATGTAACACTAATAAAAGCTCTATGATATGATTGATGTAACACTAATAAAAGCTCTATGATATGATTGATGTATCACTAATAAAAGCTCTGTGATATGATTAATGTATCACTAATAAAAGCTCTACATCAGGGGTCATCATCTCCGGTCTTTTATTTTAGCTAGTAGTTAATTGCAATCACCTGCTTTCCCAGGTTTTCTATCACTGGGACATCTCATCTAACATTACGGTGATGTTAGCGAATGTTCTCTGGCGGGTTTCCATTGGCTAGGGCCAAGTGACTTTGAAAATGTAGTGTGATGTGACAAGCCTTTAAATAATAATTATTAATTCAACTTATATAGCACTTTTCAAGGTACCCAAAGCGCTTTACACAGTGAGGGGGGAAAGCCCATCTCGTCCACCAACAATGTGTAGCACCCACTTGGGTGATGCACGGCAGCCATTTTGCACCAAAGCACTCACCACACATCAGCTGGAGAGGTGAATAGTTATATGCCAATAAGAAAGGAGGTGAATTATTAGGTGGCCATGACTGAAGTGAGGCCTGGTTGGGAATTTGGCCATGACACCAGGGTTAACACCCCTACTCTTACGATAAGTGCAATGGGTTTTTTAGTGACCACAGAGAGTCAGGACACCCGTTTAACGTCCCATCTGAAAGACGGCACCCTACGGAGGGCAGATGTCCCCGTCACTACCCTGGGGCATTGGGAATGATCTTTAGACCAGAGGGAAGAGTGCCCCCTACTGGCCCTCCAACCCCACTTCCAGCAGCACTGGTCTCCCATCCACAGACTAACCAGTTCCGACCCTGCTTAGCTTTAGAAGCAAACCTGCAGTGGAATACAATGCCCTATGCTGCTGGCACAACCTCCCTGATGTCTAGTCAACCTTTTGATGTTTGCCATCCTGAAGTAGTAAGGAGAAGGCCTTTTATGTAGCCTTTTGGTGAGCCATGCTATAGACTTTTGGTGAGTCTAGTTTTTTGTGTAGCCTATCTGTACCTGTTTGCATTGTTTTGTCACCATGGCAAATATTGTGGAGATAACAAGATGATGACATTAGGCCTTTGATAGAATGTTGATAATTATCATTGAGTCACCGTTATGACAAGAGAGGTGGTGTATCAGATTGTTGACGTGGTGGTCCTGCTTAGCACTGGTGACTAAACACAGTGTATTAGAGTTCATGAGTCCTGCTTAGCACTGGTGACTAAACACAGTGTATTAGAGTTCATGAGTCCTGCTTAGCATTGGTGACTAAACCCAGTGTATTAGAGTTCATGAGTCCCGCTTAGCACTGGTGACTAAACACAGTGTATTAGAGTTCATGAGCCCGCTTAGCACTGGTGACTAAACACAGTGTATTAGAGTTCATGAGTCCCGCTTAGCACTGGTGACTAAACCCAGTGTATTAGAGTTCATGAGTCCCGCTTAGCACTGGTGACTAAACCCAGTGTATTAGAGTTCATGAGTCCCGCTTAGCACTGGTGACTAAACCCAGTGTATTAGAGTTCATGAGTCCCGCTTAGCACTGGTGACTAAACCCAGTGTATTAGAGTTCATGAGTCCTGCTTAGCACTGGTGACTAAACCCAGTGTATTAGAGTTCATGAGTCCTGCTTAGCACTGGTGACTAAACCCAGTGTATTAGAGTTCATGAGTCCCGCTTAGCACTGGTGACTAACCCAGTGGATTAGAGTTCATGAGTCCCGCTTAGCACTGGTGACAAATGGAATGGCCTTATTTAATGAAATGTGTTCCAGGGCACATGACTGGACTGTGGAGGTAGTAATACTGACATGAATAGACAGTCATTGTAATGGAGCCCAGAGTCTGTCTGTGTGTTTGTGATCACTTTTTCTTGCTTTGCTTTTCATTGGGTGATTTGGCCCTGTTCTATTTACAGACAGCCATTAAGCCTAGCCAAGCATTCTCTTGAACACATGCATACAACCTAATATACAGGGCTAATCTATCTTAAAATAGAACCTGTGTGCATCTCAGGTGTCCATTCCTGTGTAAATACATTTTCGGACACCACATTCTCTACATGAAAAACAAACACACATAAAACAAACACTCACACACTACAAGCACTATCTGAATGGCCCTTAGTGTGTGGTCTATATACCACACACACACACACACACACACACACACACACACACACACACACACACACACACACACACACACACACACACACACACACACACACACACACACACACACACACACACACACACACACACACACACACACACCAATAGCTCTGATGCTGCAGTGGGCAGCACGTGAAGAAACAGCACAAAATTTAGAGACCAACTACAACACAGTACTGAAGCTGTGATCCAGTAGGGAAGCTCTATTGTACACAAAGACCTGAGACAAGGTCAGAGCCCAGAGGAAGACGGGCCTAAGCGTTGTGTTCTAGTGTACGAAGTCCAGAGGGGGTGACTACGGAGTTCTGACCGGTGGGAGAGTGTCTTCACTCTGAATGTTGCATATTCATACAATCACAAGTCTGTCTTCCTCGCTGTTCGTGTACATCTTTTCTTTGTTGTAATGTTTATCTTTCTCCATGTGTAGATCTGCATGGAGGTTCAGGGCAGGCCTCTCTGAAGCCTCAGCGCTCTCTCCCTGGGACCCCTGTCAGTCACACATTCAAACACTTCCCCATCGACCTGCGCACATCAATGGACGGGAAGTACAAGGAGATCGCTGAGGTGCGTGTGTGTGCATGTGTGTGTGCGTGTGTGTGCGTGTTTGTGTGTGTGCGTGCGTGTACGTGCATTTTACTAACCGGGTGAGAAGCAGAAATCCTCTTTATGGAATAGGTTTTTGTGTCCCCACAAGGAAATTTTTTAATATTTGTGTTTTGAAAACCCCATGGTACATCTTCAGCATAGTTTGTGTAGTTTGTGTGGTATATGTGTGTATTGACTATCGACAACTGTGTTCTGCCCACTTGACCGTGCGTATCTCAGGAGCTGTTCTCTCGCAGCCTGACTGAGAGTGAGATGCGCAGCGCTCCCTATGAGTTTCCTGAGGACAGCCCCATCGAGCAGCTGGAGGAGAGACGCCAACGCCTGGAGCGCCAGATCAGCCAGGACATCAAGTGAGCCACACGCACAGCAGCAACACCCCCACACGCACACAGCCTCGGTCAGCAGCTTCTACCCTGTTGGCTAACTCACTGAAGCAAACAGCTAATTAAGTCAGCAGCATTTACACTCTGGGTTTCTTTTCGTTCCGCCCACTGGTGAGGGAGGGGTCTGCTCTGAAGTGTCAGGGAGCTCTGAAACACTAAACCCTTACTGTCATGTGACAAACGTATACCGTCTGTAATAGAGCTGGGCGATATGGACCAAAGTTAATTCTGGCATTAATTGCCTGAATTGATTTGATGATGATAAATAGAACAATTGTTTTATAACATCAATGTGCACCAGTTCATTAGCTACCACTAGCCTACTATTTTGTTTGTTGTAGTGATACCTTTTTTTTAATTAACTATGAATGTATAGCTAAGTTTGTTTATAAAACACATATTTTGCTAGCATACTGCAGGCTACTTATCGCACTGAAAAATGTTAGCGGTGATGAGTGTTATCGTGTCACTTGGATTCTGTTCTTTAATCTTCCCAGCTCTATTGTCTGCTCTCCCCGAACTGATCAATTCCCTTTTCATCCCACCTGATCACTCTAAACATTCATGATCTCTTTTGTGGATGTCATATGGGTTTCTGTCTTTTCTTCTTTGTTTTGTACTTGTGGCTCCACCGTTTCTTTTTGCTTTGCCTTGCCCACACTCATGGTGTTGCTCTGAACTCTCCACCCTGCGCTCCGCACACCACGACTCATCAGGCTTGAGCCAGAGATCCTGCTCCGTGCCAAGCAGGAGTTTATGAAAATCGACAGCACTGCCGACCTAGAGTGAGTGAGCTCTCCTTCCAGTCACTCTTATCTTTTCCCTATTCCTAAAAACATAACTAGACAAAACGATTTCCCATATCATATACTCATTTATTGAAAAGTTCCATTTTAAATTTGGAATCTTTTCAATTTCGAGGACGTTCCAATCTAACATCTAGCTGTGCTCCCCCTGCTGGTGATAAGTATAGCCACAGCAGGTGATGCGAGTCTTCAGGGAGGCCTGTGACTAGTCTGTTAATGAAACCTCCAGATTTAGGCCCAGCTGCAAACTTAAACTGGACTAATTGGGTCATACTGGAAAGGTTCTAGACAGCATTGTTCCAATGCATCAGGAAATGTTTTGAACGTTTTATTATAAGGTTTAAAAAAAAGTCAGTAGCCATGCCTTTGACATCTATTACGGTTGTGTGAAGGACTGGTACTGAGAAAGTACTGCGGTACCAGCATGTTACTATATTAGCATTTTACGTATTTTCATACGTAATTGCAAATATTGCATAAAAAAATGAATCTTGCTTTTCATTGGAACGAAAGGAGCAAAACGGTTAGCAACATCCATTTGAAAATAAATGCTGTGACGTTAAGGAAATAGCCATGCCTATTGCCTTGTGAGAATGTGTCTGTGTAGAAATGTAAGAGACAGAGCTTTTGTGTGATAACAGGTAAATGAAAAGTGTAGATACAAATATCTTGATGGTTTAATAAGTCCAGGGCAATTGTACACAACACATTCAAATTTTCACACAAAATAAATCCCAGTTTTACTTATCGAGTTCTGATTCTAGTGTGGGGGGTCCTCTTCACTCAAAGCGTCACCATGGGGATAAGTTTGGGAGGTCGGCATTCATTGAAAAGTTTAATTGCCGCAGCAACCCACTATCACGTTCGCACAGCCGAGAATGCGCGCGTGTTCCCAGTCTGTGAATAATCATAGGATATCAGGCAATATCGGGCCTATTTAAAAACAATACGTTTTTCTCTATTTGCACAAATGCACAACTATTAAGTTGTTATTTAAACATTAACTCTTTCAATTGGAAGTATCAAATAACTTTTGAAATATCAAGTGTATTGTTATTCATATTATTCCTAATTCCAATTTCCAAATTAGAAGAAATTATTAAATAAATGACAAATATACAGTCCCTGTAGAAAATCATCAAACCCCTTTGAAATAGTCAAACTTTTTGTCTTACAGCCTGAAATCAAAACCCATTACAGATATATTTTGTGGAGCTGTAGACAAGGCAGGGTTAGTAGGATATAATTGTTTTTGTTCCAGCTTTATTTACACATTTTGCTTTACAACATTCAAGTATAGTAAAAAGGCAACTGTTCAGAACCATGCTGTATTCTTTGCTCTGCCATGCACTACTAGTAATGGACTCATCACGGAACAGCCGTTTTTTTTATGAAGTAATCAAAACCACTGCAATTGATGTCAGGTGGGGGGCAATTAGCAAGGTGTGTGATCTGGGAAGTGACGGGTTGCAAGTTTATAATGGTTATTCTAAGTGGCTGATCACTTATCCAAACCAGGTATTTCACTAATTAAATTTTAATAATTGTTCAGTTTTTGTTTTTTAAATGTTATTTTCACATTCATGTTCAGGGTTATTATGTATAAATACAGCTGGAAAAAGTAAGATTTCATTTATTTAAATTTCCAGGGTGTAATGTGACAAAAGGTAAGGATTTTTACAGGGTATGATGATTTTCTATAAGCACTGTACATTACCTGACTGATCAGCTAAATGAAATTAACCCCTGGTGGAAATCCAGGTGTTTAGATTACACAGAATAGGGGTTATTAGGCCTATAGACTGTAAAAAAAGACAGTAAAAACAGAACATACAAAATAATACTGTTATACATTCAGTATACTACAGTTTGAAGTAATCAGATACTTTGGTTATCAGTGACTTTGCCATAGTATCGATTTGGTATTGATACAGAGCTACCAAAGCAAGTATCGGTATTGAAGTCAAAATGTTGGTATCAGAAAAACTCTAGCTTTTATGTCTCCAGTTGGTATTCAAAACTCAAATTTTTATGCAGATTTGAAAGCGTCTGTAAACAATTGATGCCACCCTACCTTAACCCAGTGACCCCATCAGATAAACATGTGATGCCATCCTTTCTAACCCAGTGACCCCATCAGATAAACAAGTGATGCCATCCTACCTTAACCCAGTGCCCCATCAGTTAAACAAGTGATGCCATCCTACCTTAACCCAGTGACCCCATCAGATAAACAAGTGATGCCATCCTGCCTTAACCCAGTGACCCCATCAGATAAACAAGTGATGCCATCCTGCCTTAACCCAGTGACCCCATCAGATAAACAAGTGATGCCATCCTACCTTAACCCAGTGACCCCATCAGTTAAACAAGTGATG
>JACXGM010029223.1:0-13749 GCA_016801145.1 Umbra pygmaea
CACATAATGACAGCAGGTAGGACAAACACACAGTGACATCATGTAGGTCTAACACATAATGACAGCAGGTAGGACAAACACACAGTGACATCATGTAGGTCTAACACATAATGACAGCAGGTAGGACAAACACACAGTGACATCATGTAGGACTCGCGCACGGTGACATCGTGTAGGACTCGCACACGGTGACATCGTGTTGGACTCGCATAATTACTATAGTACATTACCTTATTATAGTTGGCCTCATTACTATTGTACACTACTATATTACTATAGTACATTACTATATTATAGTTGACCTCATTATTATATTACAACTTACACACAAATAATCATAGTAATGTTGTTACAATGGTTTTACTACGTTACTACACTTAATATTGTTGGGTAATGGTTATGGTTGTTGGAGAATCAGTTTGGAAAAATCTCCAAGGTTCCAGGCTGCCGTTTGTACACGCGTTTCCTGAAGGGCTCATTTGAGTCTGACCTTGTTGTCATGGATGTGTCCAGGGAGTCAAGTAGAGGACCCTATGGATGCAGACCTGGTGAATGAGGTGCTGGAGGACATCCCCCGACACGAAGAGGACTACCTGGATCTGACTCTGGAGGAGGAGAGTGAGGTCATTGCCCAGATGAAGTCCTACCTCCACAAGAACTGTCCCTCTTCCAGTTAAAGTCGCGTTAATCCAGCTGCCATTTTGAAAGCACTTTCTCTTCCAATGATGTTTGATTTGAGCCTTTTTTAGACTCAGAATTGTAGGCTCCAAGCAATAAATCTGTTTTATTTACTTTTTGGTTCTAAAACATATAAATGAAGCAAATAGACTATATATGTAAATGTGAAGTTAATATTAATCTATAAACTATATGGTGTATGTTTTAAAAAGGACAGTGTTGCTCTTGACTAGTTTGGTTTTACGTTTCATGTTTCATACCCAGCATTTAGAATATGACGCTTGTACACGGGTGTTTTTTTTGTTTGTTTTTTGGGGGTTGGATCTGCTACACATTGGTCTGTTTTTTTGCTCTGCATTTTAAGATCCATTTAGAAATAATTTAATGAAGACATTTTTAAATTGTTATTTTCTTTTTTAATTTGTGGTTTCATTCTTTCATGAATGCTGGAGATCTATATTTTTTATGAAGTTTGATTACTAACTAATTAAGACAACAGCACGTATGGCCATATTGATCAGCTGGCCCTTTGTTTCATTCAGGTAATAAGCAATCAATCAAAGAAATCCTGTTATTACATAAAATAAATGCAGATGTTTTTCACCATTTGAGATTGTATGAGTATTTCTACAGATTTTCTCTCTATTCCATATACATGCGCTCTCTAAAAAAAATTTTTGTTCCACTTTAGAATTGTTTTTCATTTCCCCAGTCACATTTCTCTTTCAGAAATACACCTTCATTAGGTCATGTGAGAAGTTCATAGCGTAGCTTCCCAATTACCCCTGTGGATAGACCAAGTACCCTTGTGGATATACAGTACCAGGTACGCCTGTGGATACACTAGATACCGTTAGTAGTCCTGGGGCCTCATTTATCAATCTGTGGTAAACCATTCATGCGATCATTTCCACACAAAGTGTGGGATTTATCAATATGAACTGTTGCTTGAGCATGTTGGTAAAATCTACAGACATCCATGACCATGCTTAGGCAGTATTCACAAAGTAGTGGAAGGCAACTTCTTCTGAAATCTACAGTAGTACCGGTCATGTGGAACAGTTATCGTGCGCGTTATACGTCATTTTACAAACTGGCAACCCACCTGAGCCTTTATTATACCAAACAGAAATAATCATAATTTTTTAGTTTTAGTGATTCTTGCAGAAGCTTATGTCAATGATATCAACGTAGGAATCGATCGAAGTTGCAAGGATGAAGGAGACTTAGATGCACATGTCATTTGCTACATATAAATATTAATAAAAATCTAATCAATGTGTTGATTTTTTTTTTACAATCATTGTCTACCTTAGAAAATAAGAGATTTTTTATTTTGAGAATCCCATAATTTACCAAGTTAATTTTGCTCAAATTAATGATTAGTTTGCCCAATTATAATGTACATTGTTTTTTGAATAATTTGTTGTTAAATTTGTTATTAAGTTGTTACCCTAATTTATAATTATACTATACATGTCATCCTAAACATGTATCTTAAGCAAATATACTTTATAAGTAAATAGTAGTCAGTAGTGGTCAGTTTGGAATTCATAGGTAAAAGAGAGCTCTATATACGTAGATCCTCACACTCATTCGTATCTCACAGAAACAGAATGCACTAGGTGTATGATAAAATACATTTCTGTGATTTTCATTGGGGTATTTTTATTATACATTTCTAAATCGTTAGTAAGTGGTAAAAGTCACAGTCCAAGCCGAGGTCTGGGGTGGGATTTAAAAGTAGTTGACCACCCTACGGATGGACTGGATGTTGGGGTTCTGGGCCTGCCACTCGTTGTGACTGCAATAGTCTCCTCGCTCCACGATGTACATGCGGCCGCGGAAGTTAGGCTCCTCGTACATCACCCAGCTGCAGAAGGAAACATTTGCACTCAGGTTAGGAATACATAATACATAAACATTGAGGTGTAAAGTCTGAGCTGATTAACATTTATATTCTATTTGACTAGCTCCTGGGAAAATGGTGGTTCCCAGGGCATGAATAGTGCTTTTAGTTATTGAAAAGTGTTCTCCAGGCAGATCTGCCTTGGAGGCAGAAGTCATTTGATTGGTTGATTCAAAACTGAGGGCGGACCTCACATGACATCGGAAATGTGCACATGAGCATAGTTTTTTCAGCTTTTATTCATATCTAACCGTACACCTAACTTTAACCCTAACCTTAACCACACTGGAGTGTTAAAATGTAATCCTGTGCTATATACATATTAAAATCGTAATTATAAATCAAAATTAAACTTAATGTGAGGTCTGCCCTCAGTTTTCAATTAACCAATCAAACTTTTGCCTCCAAGGCAGATCTGCCTGGAAAACTGAATAGTGATGTCACAAAATTATTCAGCAGTCACAAGGTTTTACCAACTAGATTGTTGGAGTAGGTTTTCCAATAATGAAGGCCATGTGCTTAATGGCTGGTTTTAACAAAAATAGATCACATAGTTAAAGTGAATTTATCTCCTCGTTATGCCAGTTGCTGCATGTGTGGGAACCACGTGTGTCTCTGGGTAGGCGTGGTAGCCGTGTACTCACGCTCCGTCTCCGTAGACTTTGATGGAGTTGATGCAGTTCTTGCTGAAGCCACGGCTCTGCAGGAAGGGGCAGTCATCACATATCTCCACACACTGTCCAGAGAAGTTGCAGGCCTCAAATAACTCCATCCTGTAGTGCTCACCGTGCTGCAGACCACAGGAGATGTCATGTTTAGTCGAACACACAACACTGGCAATGTGATAAAGAGGAAACAATCAAAAATATATTTTACGTGTCCCGATTTACAGACAGCATTATATCCTCCTACAATAATGACACATCTCCATAAACGTCAAAGGGTATAATGAATCTCCTTACGTCAGGTCCTGAGCTACAAGCAGATAAATGTGGGTATATAATGTGTGTGTAAATTGAAATATAGGCCCCTATCGTCACGAGGTTCATAAAACGTCTCTACGATCTCATATAGCCCTTTCTCAGCCCCCTAACGCTAGTCCCTCCCAACCCACACTCTCACCATCTTGATGGGCCTGCAGGATCCCATGTGGTCGTTGTGGCTGTTCCAGCGCTGGAACTCAGGGTACTCTCCGTGCTCCAGGATGTACTGCTGGCCCTTGAAGTCGGGGTGGTCAAAGCAGACGAAGGCGCCGCTCTCCACGCGAATGGAGTTGACCCGGTTCATAAAGCCACGGTCCTGGAAGTTATCGCACTCACCCCTGACCTCCAGCTGCCTGCCAGTGAAACATTTCCCTTCGTAGAAGGTGATCTGTGTAGGGCGAGGGAGAATGGCAGATTAACCCCATGTTGTTTGTTATGGTGTGTAGGAAGAAGGAGAACTGCAGATTAACCCCATATTGTTTGTTATGCTGTAGGGAGGTGAGATTGTTTAGGATCCAACAATCCACCATTCAATCACATTTATTTTATTAAGAGCTTTTTTACATAAGCAGTTATGTAAGCTTATTAAGATACCTGGACTGAAACGCCAAAGAGCAAGCAGGCCTTAAATACAGTTTGGCATCATTAAACATGAGTGTACATAAGACTTAAGTTTGAAGTCCAACTGTGCAAAACCTAGTCAACTGACAAAATGCAAAGTCCTGGTAAGATATTCTTTAGATATTAATCAAACGACTCTGTAAAATGTGTTGTACCGTATATCTTTTTGATGCCCTATGTAGGGAAATGGAGTGAAGCAAAGTGTTTTTAATCTAAAGCTTGAGGCTGGATGGACAGTTTGATCGTTGGTCACTGGAGTGTAGATAGTAATGTGTTGGCATGGTGCAGTCACTGGACAAATACCTTTTGTCATGTAGCCTATCAATACTTTGTATGAGCTGGAATTATCTGTATAGAAAAATGCAGGTGACTTCAGCAGCAGTATAAATACTTTTATTGGCCAGCCACCAAACAATTGTTCCTACCTCCCAATTCATTTTTCTAAATTGAAATATAAAATTAATATTATGTTTCCCGGGCATAATACATAAAAGACTACAATAAACCCTTCTGAAAATGCCCTAAACATTCTACATCAAAATGGCAACTAAATTAGGTTTATTTTAAGACAAAGGAAATTATGATTAGAATAATCTCCTATTCTAACATTGTGATTTAATTGGCAGTGATGAATTCAAACCTACTATTTGTTTAATAACTGACCTCATGAATGTAAGAGGAAAAAGTGAGTTTTCCTCTTACAACAGAACACTGTAAATGCTCTCCCAAACCTGTCTTTATTGGCTGGATTACAGGTTGCGCTTGGAATACCCAATTTCTATTAGTACAGGTGCCGTGTGCGGTCATATGTATCCAGCGTTAATCAGCCAAGGCTGCATATGCATATACACACAGGTGCTGCTTACCTTTCCGGAATACTGAGACATTTTCCACTGGATGCTGTCCAACCTGACCAAGTAAGAAAGTGTAACAGTAAAAAAGTTGGACACCCCAATATATATGGCCAGGCACGTGCCCGGCAGTATCGCGAGGCTTGCCTCACAAAGCACACACAATGAGAGACTTATGGCTTCTGCTGGGTGGGCACTTTCCTTCAGCTCCTGGCACTGCTGATTCTGAGCTTTGGCTGCAGAGAACAACAATAGATTTTGCTGGGCCGGGGCTTTGGGCCATTTTGCACATGCTATGCTTCTCTTATACTCGGGTTGAATGTTGAATAGAGCCTGGTGTGCCTTCAGTGGTATGCCTGAGAAAAAGTGTGTACACGTGCATGAGCTGGGGGGGATCCGTAGCAACCAGGTGTAGGCCCACGTGGAGAACGGTTATCAAGGAGTTGATGAAATTGTGTGTACAGGTAGAAGCCGTTTGTGTTAGAGTTTGTGTGTTTGTGTTAGAGTTTGTGTGTTTGTGTTAGAGTTTGTGTGTTTGTGTGTTTGAGATGTACTCGTATCTATGACATAGTAAAACCCTGAAACCTCATCAGCTTTCACCCCTTCACCACACTTCTAATAACCCTCAATAAATAAACCCATACCACTACAAAATCATACTGTCCTAGAAAGCAATAATTAAACCCATACCACTACAAAATCATACTGTCCTAAAAAGCTTAAAGACAATTAAAAGTACATGAAAGGATCTTGTGATGTGCTGGCAGTGCATTATAGTATTGGATTACTACCCTGGAATTCTGTGCTCCTCTATCGATTGCCTACATGTCCATTAGAGGATGATGAAACTGTTTTAGTCTTTCAAACTTTCTCTGGCAATGCTGACTCCTCTCTTAGGTCAATATGTATATAATCTGCCATATCACTGGGCTCCAAAATTACTGCCACCCCTAACTGGCAATACACAAATAATACTTTAAAAACATAAACAACATAACTATAGAGATAAACTCAAAATACCAACTTGTGAGAAACACTGTACTTGCAATGGAACCAAAACAAAATCATAGAATTAGTTAACAAAAAAGAAATGTCACCAAAATCTAAGTTGTAAAATTATTGGCACTCCTGATTCAGTACTTAGTGCAACCACCTTTGGCAAGGATAACAGCATGGAGTCTCTTCCTGTAATGTCTGACAAGGTTAAGGAACACATTTGGAGGGATTTTTGAAGTATTCCTTTATGCAGATTATTTCGGGATCCTTCACATTCTTGGGTTTGCTCTTATCAACTTGCTCCCTCTTCATCTCAGCACATAGGTTTTCAATTGGATTGAGGTCACGGAACCACTTCTGTGTGGATTTTAAGGTAGGTTTTGGGTCATTGTCTTGTTAGAAAGTCTTCCTACAGTCCCAGCCTTCTGGGGCAACCAGATTGTCAGCCAAAATTGCCTGATACTTGGTGGAGTTCATAATGTCATCAATCTTGACCAGTGCCCCTGCACCCTCGAAATTAAAACAACCCCAAAACATCACTAACCGTGTCACTCCTTGTATGTATCTCAAAACAAGCCAATCTGCTCACAACAGCACGTTCTGCCAGGCATAATTTAAATGTTTGGCAAACTCCAAGTGCTTGTATCTGAGTCTGGTGGTCAAAAAGGGGCGTCTGATGGTGCTTTTTGAAACCTGGTGACCCCAAGATGCCACCAAGGCCTGCAGTTCTTTTACAGTGATTAATGGGGATTTTGTTGCTTCTTTCACCATCCTCCTTCCTATCCTGGTGGGCAAAATGCATTTGCGTCCGCTACTGGTGAGGTTTTCAACTGTTCCATATCTTTAGAATTTTTTAATAATTACCCTGACAGTTCTGTGGTATATTAAATCGTTTGTGGATCTTCTTGTAGCCATTACTAGATTTATGAAGGTCTATGACCATCTGTCTCTTTTGAATTGACAGTTTTTTGTTTTCTTCAGGGTGTTGGATGACAAAGGGATATTGCATGCGTGATACCCTTATTTGTATACTCTACTGGAACAGGAAGTGATGTAATGGCTCAATTTAGTTGCTTAAGATTAACTTAAATTTTATAAATTTTGTTAGATGTTACGTACAATAATCTTTAAGGGTGCCATTGATTGTGAAACCTTGATTTTGGAGGACATTTTTAATTTAATCAATAAATAATTTTGTTTGGTTCCATTGACACATTATGGTATTTTGAGTTTTTCCTCTATAATTGTATAGTTTATATTTTTTACAGTATTTTTTTTCTGCATTGCCAGTCAGGTTGCCAGTAAATTTGGAGCCCACTGTATTCTGATGTGTCAAATTTAGTCTTGCGGTAAAATGGGAGACCATTCTGTCATTTTCAGATCGACACAGATGAATGTTGAGAAAGCAGCTTTAGACTACAAAGATACATTTACATCTGTTTTTTTTGTTCAACCTTATCATTATTTGCACCCACCTGAACCAGGTCTAAATAAGTCCCAGATTACACTGTTGCAATGAAAAATCGAATTTGAACAGGCTTCGATGATCAGAGTCAAACAGGGCTGCCATAGAGCACCTTGGAATAAAGTGCCTTACTCACGGGCATAATGACATTTGGCTACTCAGAAATCCAACCATCAACCTTCCAATTATGTCTGACTTCCTAACCACTGAAATATCTGACACATTCCAGGAAGGAAGCCACTTCACACTATTAGGACACATCCTAGAGAGGAAATGACAATAGATGGCTGAGACAACCCAACAATAATTGAATACTGTAGGTCATCCTACATCCTACAGGAAGTAGAATACTGAATCCCTTATCCCATGTTAAATGTGCTATTTGTAGAATTCAATCATTACCACATCTACTTTCTCTTTCAAGTGATCAGATTACAAAAGGGGTAAAAAACATATTTATGAAAAAGCTAATTTAACTCTCAGAAAAAAAACTATTCATATGGGATAATGATTCTCAAAATATTACATGCTTGCCATTTGTATGCTGATCATTAGTATAACACAACATGATGAGAAACACGATTGAGAAAAAATAAGACAGACAATTGCAATGTAGTGAAACAATAATCTTATTTTATGATTACATTCAAAGATTTTATTAATATTCACTACATGAGTGAATGAATGCTTGCTAGCTGTTTTGGCCATAACCTTTTAGAAATACAATATACAAACTTTTCAAGAGCAGGGGAAGTGTACAAAATAGGTTCCGGACTGTAAATGTGAAGTAAGGCTTGATTTCACCAAATTTGGTTTCTGCGTGAATGGGGGAGTCAGGGATGGATGGATGCTGTCAACATGTTCATCTGTCCTTCAAGGATAAAACAAGCAAAAAAGTCTCAAAGAAAAACATATTTTTCTAAAAAACAACAGAAAGTGATATGAGTGATGGAGTAGATCAGGCGGTTAGCCACTTCAAGTAGAGATTTCCCAGTGCTGTAGTGTGCGACCGGGTGGTGGGGAGGGTTTAGGGATGGAAGGATAGCTACATCAGAGAACAGGAAGTTCTGCCCTGTGGGGCTCCCCCGTCAATCTTCTCTGCCTCCAGGATGATCCTCTTGAACACCTCCACGGCAGTCTGGCTCAAACAGGAAACAGGAAGTCAGAGGGAGGAAATTATGCCATATCACAACAGGGCTGTGCAGCCAGATCTGTCCATGATTTTCGTAATTGCTAAACTATTTTTTAGGCCCCGATTTTAGTCCGGATGTATAATATATTGTTTATATTATATGCACATTCTAAGTAGAATAATCGTCTTAATGTAGTTAGCCTGAGACCCGACAGTGTTTCTCAGGTTATTGCAGGAACTCCCTTACTGAGCGTTAGGTAGGGAATCCCCAATACATGTGTGAGTTATGGTTGGCTACTGTAAACTGGAAGAAGTACCTTTGACAGAGCTGTCAATCAAACTACAGCTGTACGGTGATGTATAATGAGTTTGCAGGGCGGGTCCAACCTCTAGACCACAGGTGTCAAACCGGTTCCACGGAGGGCCTAGTGTATGCTGGTTTTTGGTCTTTCCCTTCAATTAGTGCCCAATTAAGAACTATTAAGACTGCCAGGTGAGGGGAGATTTACACGTTTTAGCCTGACAGCGCATATATTCACATTTTGTAAAACACTCAGGCCTAAATAGGCATAAATATTGGCTAAAATTGTGGAAGCCTTCCTTAATGCTCAAGGAAATGATGAGCCTGGTGAACTGCTCATTGTGTAAATGATGCATTTTGGCATTTGGAAACTAGTGATTTTTTACATGGATCACGAATTGTCACATACAAAATTTAAAGGGAGAAGCTGCAGCTAGACGGCAAAAAAAACATCCAGTGCCCAAAAATCCCAGAATGCATTCTTAAGTAAAAAAACATGATGCATCAATCTATAGCAAACCAAACATGGATTTCTATAATAGAAGGCAGAACATTTAAACATGCTGCAGGACTAAGAGGAATATTTGGTTTGACAAACACTTTTGCTAACATCAAAACACATCAATGCATTTAAACCTGCACTATGTAACGTTTTGAAAACTACAAAAACTATGTTTTAGGACTGGTTAACGTTAGGAACTTGCATATTGGATCTAGGGATGGAAATCCTCAACTTAAATAATACAAAGTATAGACAATCGTAGAACGATAAAATGGACATTTCACAATATCTAACTAACAACAAATGCAAATTATGGACAAAATATAAATGTGTATTTTTGGAAATTGGCTATATTGTCCCTGTATTTTTCCTGTGTTCAGTAAAAACATGTATATATAAAAACATTTAAAATTCAGGCTGACAGGACAGGAAAAATAGTAGCACATAAAAAAAGAAAATAGATTTATTTTACATAAATAAAATTAAGATTTTGTGCTGACAAAATGTCACCGTAAAATTGAAAAACATGGGTTCAAGCCTGACCATAGGTTCTCTGACTGTACCTGGGCCTCATACATGAGGCAGTGCAAAATTGGCATAGCGCTGCCTGGGATTTGGGTTAGATAAGTCATATTATCTATCTACCACGTCGCTCTCCAGCGACTCCTTGTGTTCAGATTGGGTGCTTGTAAATCAAATTGCGGAAATATAGTTGGTGAAAGTAATCATCCCGTGTATGATCGAACTAAAGCCTTCTGTGTTGGGTGAACAGTGCAAAAATAATTGGCAACTCTGGCGATATGCAGTTGGATGAACCATGTGAGCTCCACTCGTCATCCCACCGATCTGTACAAGGAGTTGCGGAGCTGTCGACAAGGCAGGATTAGAGAGGGAATTGGGAACTGAGGAAAATCAGCAAAAATCACACACAAAAAAGACAAAAAACATTGAAAAAACTACAGAAGAAAAAACTACGTTGAAGAATCTCTCCAAAGTAATCAATGTATTTCTACTCCTTTTTCTGGCATCTATGACACCCATTCCCTTGAAGTAATGACACGTATTGGAAGAGTAGATGTGTTTCACATGTCTTGCAGGGCACATCCAAGTTTAAAGCAGAGTTGTGCTAAACTTAACTAACAGAGAATACCAAATGCTATGACTGTATCCCTGCAAATAATTTGAAGTAAACAGAATAGTCAACTGTAATTTGAAGGAAACCAAAAGAAAATTAAGCAAAATTCAGTGTATAGGAAAAATATACCTATTACATCAATACATTTCTTTATTTAAAAACATGATTATAAAATAACTCTTTAAAATGTTGGTCAATATGTCAAAATCCTACATTGTCGAACCGTAGTTCTTTAAAATGAAGACAAACAAATGAAATAGTTCACAAAATATAATTGGCTATTGTAAGAAATAAGGTTGAAAACTGTATGGACAATGGAAGGTACTGTATGTATTTTTTGTAGGACTTTGTGGGTCAAATTCTATTAAACTGATTAAAGAATTGCACTGAAATAAATTCTACATTCTGTCATTCAAACTCAATTCCTTTTGGGTTAATTTAATCTGGATTTTCAACAGATGGCCTTTTGAATAAAGTGCAGCCCTGTTAGGAAGCAGCAAAAACATATTTAATGTGGATTTTTTTAATGAGCATCGTTAACTCTCTCCTTGAGGTTACTGGAGCCTAGGCTTTCATGTCCTCAGCTGCCCCAGAATTGGACATTCCTCTTTGGGATTGAAGGCAAAGCAACCCTCTGGTACGGAGGTCTACCCCCGTCCTCGGCACTCAGATCAATGTCTCCCATACTATTTTTAACCCCTCCCCCCTGTCTAGCCCTGCCCCTTCCCCCAGAACAACAGTATGAACTGATAATGGACCAATAATGACATATACAGTGCATCAAGAATGTATTCACAGCGCTTCACTTTTTTCACATTTTATTTGTGTTACATTCTTATTCTGAAATGGATTAAATTAATTATTTCCCTCAAAATTATATAAACAATACCCCATAATGACAATGTCAAAGTCAAAGTCAAAGTGGTTTATTTATCATATGCATTGAATAACATACTGCCCCCATCGATGTTGATGGGGGCAGGACCCTCCCTCTGCTGCTTCCTAAAGTCCACTATCATCTCTTTTGTTTTGCTGACGTTGAGAGAGAGGTTGTTGCTCTGGCACCAGGTAGCCAAGGCTCTTACCTCTTCTCTGTAAGCAGTCTCATCGTTGTTGGAGATGAGACCTAGGATGGTTGAATCATCAGCAAACTTTATGATGGTGTTGGAACTGTGTGTGGCCACACAATCATAAGTGAACAGAGAGTGTTTAGAATCTTAGCAAATTTATTGAAAATAAAAACCAAAAACAGAACATGTACATATTCATTCACAGCCTTTGCCATGACACTCAAAATTTAGCTCAGGTGCATCCTGTTTCCACTGATCATCCTTGACATGTTTCCACAACCTGATTGGAGTCCACCTGTGGTAAATTCAGTTGATTGCAAATTATTTGGAAAGTCACACACCTGTCTATATAAGGTCCCACAGTTAACAGTGCATGTCAGAGCACAAACAAAGCCATGAAGTCCAAGGAATTGTCTGTAGACCTCTGAGACAGGATTGTATCGAGGCACAGATCTGGAGAAGTGTACAGAAAAATATCTGCAGCATTAGAGGTCCCACTGAGCACAGTAGCCTCCATTATCCGTAAATGGAAGAAGTTTGGAACCATCAGGACTCGGGCTGGTCACCCGTCCAAACTGAGTGATCAGGGGAGAAGGGCCTTTGTCAAGGAGGTGACCAAGAACCCACCTGGAGTTTGCCAAAAGGCACCCGAAGGACTTCCAGACCATGAAATTATATTTTATAGTCTAAATGGCAAGCGTCATGTCTGGAGGAAACCAGGCACCGCTCATCAACTGGTCAATACCATCTCTACAGTGAAGGATGGTGGTGGCAGCATCATGCAGTGGGCATGTTTTTCAGCGGCAGGAACTGGGAGACTAGTCAGGTTCGAGGGAAAGATTAGTGCAGCAATGTACAGAGACATCCTTGCTGAAAACCTGCTCCAGAGCACTCTGGACCTCAGACTGGGGTGAAGGTTAATATTCAAACAGAACAACGGCCCTAGGTATACAGCCAAGATAACAAAGGAGTGTCTACAGGACAACTCGATGAGTGTCCTTGAGTGGCCCAGCCTCAGCCCAGACTTGAACCCGATTGAACATGTCTGGAGAGATCTGAAAATGGCTGTGCACTGATGCTCCCCAACCAAACTAATGGAGTTTGAGAGGTAAAGCAAAGAAGATTGGGAGAATCTGCCCAAAAATAGGTGTACCAAGCTTGAAAAGACTTGAGGCTGTAATTACTGCCAAAAGTGTGTCAACAAAGTATTGAGCAGAGGCTGTGAATACTTATGTACTTGTGCTTTTTAATTTTTTAATAAATTTGCTAAGATTTCAAACACACTTCTTTCACATTGTCATTATGTGTTATTGTTTGTGGATTTTCTAGGGAAATAATTAATTTAATCCATTTCGGAATAAGGGTGTAACATAACAAAATGTGGAAAAAGTGGAGCACTAAATACTTTCTGGATGCAATGTAGGTGCTGACAATGGAGGGATAATGTTATGATCTGATAATCGAAAGATCACATCCTTTGACCTGTAGATAAACTGATCACCTGGTTCTCTTTAGCAGAAGACTCCATGAAGGCAGCGTTCCAGGAGTCAGCCAGTGCTTTGCCTTCTTCACAACTGATCACACTGATGGGATAAAAACAACAAGTCCCAGTGTGCATTAGCTTGTAACAGCAACAGAGCTCATACATACATACATGTACAGTGGCTGACTGCACAGAATACATCAGTGTTTCTGTGGGTTGGGGTTTAAAGGACAGCTACTCTCTGTTCTGTTGGTTTAACATATTTCCACATTGATCACTAAAAACATAACATCTCAATAGTAATATACTATCTCTGGATTTTCCCTAACTGCATTTTATTTGTCATTTTTAACAGAGCTACAAGCTCTGACTGGCATATCTTTTGACTGGTGTACCTGTAGCCCCCCCACACACTTCTAGGGTTTAACAGTGTTATTGATCCATCCTGAGGTTTAGCCAATGCCTCGTTTTCCCTTTCCCAATCCTCATCTATTGTGACATCTATTAAGAAAAACACACATACACACACACACAGGCCCATTTCTCTCTCTCTCTCTCTCTCTCTCTCTCTCTCTCTCTCTCTCTCTCTCTCTCTCTCTCTCTCTCTCTCTCTCTCTCTCTCT